>CBVK0102409865.1:0-22829 GCA_900067695.1 Picea abies | reverse complement strand
ATGGGTGTCAAACATTGAGACAAATTAGAAGCAAGAAACATAATGATCCATCCCACCAACCAAATGGCATACAATAATGAAGCGTAAAATAACCATCAAACCACTAATACTCCATAATGACCCAAATCCCAACAAAAAAGCGTCCAAATATCAAACATCGATGCCATCGAACTAAAAAGTCTCATAGGTGGCAAAAATCCTCAATCATACACAATCAAAAACCAAAATAGATATAAAAAGGTGCTCAAATAAAGCATCAAAGGCTCCAGAAATGAACCAAGTTAATATAACACATTAATTAACGTATATTATTTATATTTATGTTATAGAGATTATTGAAAACACAGTTATGATTAAATACCTGATATATTAAATAAGATAAATAACATATTAAAAAAAAAAAATTAAAATTTTGTTAAACTCTAATCAAAATCATATACGAATTAAACTAAGTNNNNTTAAAATTTTGTTAAACTCTAATCAAAATCATATACGAATTAAACTAAGTTGATATAAAGATATTAAGTTTAGGATAAATCAACAAATGATTAAGTAAGAGATCACTCAAATATCATTAATCATTATTATTAGAAGATAAAAGAAAATTAAAATATTATAAAGAGATGGTTAACTTTAGTTTAGAAAATTAAAAGTATCTATTCATTTTAATTATCGTAAATAAATAAAAAATCAACATTGCTAAAATGAGGATGAATTTTCACAAGCTTTAGAATGAAATTAGGAAATGAAAAATTCCTAAAATGCACTGGGTTGAAAGACTTAGTCATCTTTGTGACCCTAAGAGAGTAGAAAATGAGAATCACTCTCTTAAAATGTTTTGTATACACCCACATTAAATCTCAATTTTAAAACAATTGTTACAATAAGCACATTAAATATCAATTTTAAAATACTTGTTATAATATCAACATTCCTATCCTTTTCACTCACCAAATCCATAGGGATTTAGGAAATTTGTGAAGCCCTTTTCTTATAGGGCTTTAGAATTTTAAGTAATGTAATTTATGCTTCTGTAAATCCATGAGGAAAAATTTTCTTTAACTAAAAAGCATATTATTTTCTTTAAATAAAAGCATACTATTTTATCTAAGGGGGAGTACACGAAGTTGACGGACAAAAAAATGGCAATGGGGTGCAAAGGAATGAATGCACATTCCTAGAAACATGTATGTCTTCTTAATCCTACAACCTCGGTACTCACTAAACCACCACACGCACTCGCCAACTCATATAATATATGAATGTGCACGTGTCCCTGAGAAACACGTGTTCAGGAATGCACACACATTCCTAAAAAAAATTGAAATAAAATTACATACGCGTGTTATTAGGAATAGGAACAAGCATGTGTTCCAGTGAACAAAAAATATCCCTCTCTCTCTCTCCCCATTCCCCCCCCCCCCCCCTCTCTCTCTCTCTCTCTCTCTCACACACACACACACACACACACACACAAACACCTTCCCTCTTTCCCTCTCTCTCGCTCTCTCTCTTTCCCCCCCTCTCGCTTTACCTCTCTCTCCCTTTCTCTCTTTGACTCCCACTCTCCCACCATCCCTCTCTCTCACTTTGTCCCTCTCTCTCTCTCTCTCTCCCCCATACTTCTCGCAAAATATTTCCCCCCTTTTCACTCTCTCATTTTTTCCCTCTCTCTTTATCGTACTCACCCCCGCCCCCTCAACCCTCGCTCTCCCTCCTTCCTACTCTCTTTCTCTCTACCCCTCTCTATATCCCCCTATTTCTCTCCCAATATCTTCCTCCTTTTCCCCTCTCTCTTTCTCCTCCCCCCCTCAGACCTCTCCCTCTCTCTCTCTCTCATGCATATACCCCTCTCTCCCCCTCACTCTGTATCCCCCTCCCTCTCCCTTTATCTCTCCCTCTCTCTCCCTACCTCTCCCTCCCAACCTCTCTCTCATTCACTCACTCTTCCTCTCCCCCTCTCTCACTCTACTCTTCTCTCCCCCCCCCTCTATCTTCCCATCTCTCTATAACCTCTCTCTCTCACACACTCACTTGCTCACTTTCTCACTCACTGATTCATAAATGGATCCAGGAGCTTGATGGGGCTCAGAAATGACTAAAAATCAAAGTTCTCGAAATGACTTCAAAATAGATGTGTGTGTATGCCTCGTCGATACAAACCCAACACAACTTGACTGGGTTCAAACGGACATCGTATGCTCTAGGTATCGTGATCTGTTCATTTTGTCAAACATGCAAAAAAAATGATGACTGTACAGTCCGTACAGTTCCACGTGGAAGCCGACTGTAAAGGTCGTACGGCCGTACATTTGACGTGGAAGGGTACGTGACGTTGACATGAACAGAGGTTGTTGACATGGCAGGTATACGTGGACCAATCAGGGAGTGACACATGTTACCACTGCAAGGGTGACACATGGCACATCCATACTCATGACATGGCACATCCGTACTGATGATGTGGCAAATTCAACACGTGGCAGGTGACTAGATTGACACCTCAATAGATAGTGGACCAATGGTTGATTGACACATGGCATGTTTGGGCATATGGTATGGTGCCACATGGCCCAGACATGGGCTTCCATGTGGTACCCATTCTTTGGCTGAGGTTTTGGCAAAAAAAATTGCGTCCACCAAGTTCGACCGCGTGACCTCCGACCGAGCGAATGGCTTGGCAGGGTCGGGATAGACATCCTACCCGTGGTGTTACTTGATATGTATAGTGGTGTTTAAATATTTAAACTTACCTGAGTTTCTATATGGCGGAGGTTAGGTCTGGGTCTAGGCCCCAGCCCCCGGTGAAACAACTCCACATGACCGTGCTATGTGACCTCCCTTGTATTTTGCACGCGGTTTTGGATATGTGCTAGCCCCCGGATCTTGGTCAAATCACTGTTTCACATGACTCGGGGATCATCTCTACAGTTAGCGCGTGAACAGTGGATAAGCCATGGCCACATCGGCTAGGCACATACGACCGAGGTCCGAGAGCTAAGGGATAAGGGGCCAGTGCATGGGCGCTTGGCCACATGGAGCACGTCGGGTGACCAGGGGCCCTAGGATTAGGAGGATGCGCCCATAATATGTGCAAAAGTGGGTTTTTGACCTTGCAATTAATATTTTTTATGATTTATTCAGCAGTTTTAGAGATTTTTGGTCATTTTGGGGGGATATTGGGACCTTTTTTAGGCCAAATCTTGGGGAGAAGTTGGGAGATTGTTACCAACTTCAGGCAAGCTATAAAAACTAGAGGTTCTTGAAGCCATGGAGGAGGTTCAGAACAGGTTTATGTTGAATAATTATTAAACAAATCTATTTTTATGCAGGGAAGCCATTGAGGAGAGCACCTTTGCGGGCCATTTCTGGGAGCTTCAGTCATCCATTTTTAGTGTCATTAGTGATGTTGGGTTCCATAGATATAGTAGAACAAGACCAGATCATTTTGTAACCTTTTAAGCACTGTTGTGATGTACATTTAAATCTTTGAATAGAAATAAGAAAGCATCACCCACTGAGACAAAGGCCCAAAGACGTATGTGAGATTGTCGAACTTCGTTATCACTTTGGTGTTTTATGGTTTGTTGCTTCATGCTTATGTTTAGATATGTATATTGATTTATGGATGTCATATTTCATGTCTAATTCTTCCTCTTCATTCAACTTCCTAAATGGTTAATTAACACATCCTAAACAACTCAACCATTGTTGTTTAAAAGATCTTTTCGGATCAACTGGTATCATAGCTAGTTGACGTTTGGATTTGAGTTTGCATGATTACTAGGGAAAAGATACATCGTGGTGAAGGCGAGATTATTGAAGAGAATCCATTGATTGGATTGAGAAAGATAACTTCTCAAAGTGAGAAGATGGCATTGGAAGATGGACTTTCTGAGGATGAGAAAGAGTTTCAAAAAACATTCTTCGCCATGTCGAAGATGATGAAAGTTTTGTATGAGGATTACTTGGAATGGAAGAGACCGAATCTGGGTGAATATTCAAAGGGAAAAAGTGAAGAAGGAGAGGATCCTCCTCAAATTCCTCCTTCACCTCCATCTTTTCCTTCTTCTTCAAGTTCAAGTTCTAAATCCACTGCAAAGAAACATGCCCATAAACATAAGAATAAAATGTCTTTATTAAAACTTGATGTCAAATTTGAATTTTCTATGTATGATGGTGAATTAAATGCAGAGAGGCTTGATAATTGGGTCAGACAGATGGAGGTTTATTGCAGTGTGCAACAAATCAAGGATGAGGCAACTCAGATCAAGTTGGCATCACTTAGACTTGCAGGCACAACACTCATTTGGTGGAAAAGCAAGTTGCAAAATGGCACGCAAAAAGTGGGTAATGTATTTCCATCATGGAAAAGTTTTATTTCTGCACTTAGAAAGTAATTCTATCCTTTGGGTTATAAATAGAAAGCTTTAATTGAATGGCAAGCTCTCAAACTAAGAAATGGACAAACAGTGCAAGAATACACCGATGGATTTCGTAAAATGGCATTGATGTTAGATATTCCTTTACATACCCAAGAAACTCTTATGAAGTATATAGGAGGCTTACCTACACATATTTGAAATATTGTATTCATGTTTGGACCTACTAATATTGATTAGGTTTTTGTTCAAGTAACATACATTGAAGCAGGGAAAACAGGGGTTGGTGTATCAGGGGAATTGACTTCAAGGAAAGAGGAAAAAAGGAAGTGGCAAGCCTAGAAGGCAAATTCAGTGGCAAGAAAGGAAGAGAAGCCCTCTTGCAAGCATTGCAAGAAAGAAGGGCATGATGATCATTGTTGGCAATTGCATCCTGAGAAGAGACCAAAGTGGTTCAAAGAAAGGAAAGGGAGGCAAACAATTGCAACAACATCACGACCAACAGAGTTGGGATCAGATTCAGGTGATGAATCAAAAGTCTCATTTGTTGGTATGGAAGGTAAAATTGGTGATAGATTTGATGCTAGAAGTAAATCGTTTCACATAAGGGTCATCATGTGACATACTAAGGTCGACACATTGATAGATAATGGATCTCAATATAACTTAATTTTAGAGGAATTGGTTAAACAGTTGGGATTAAAAACACAAATGCATCATAAGCCTTACACACTTAAATGGATAAGCAAAAATCATCAATTGCACATAACAAAGAAGTGCACATTAAAAGTTGCAATTTCATCTAAGTTTGTGGACAAGGTAACATGTGATGTGGTGCCACTAAGTGAATGTGGAATGGTCTTAGGTAGTCCTTACTTGTATGATCATAAAGCAGTCTTCTACAGGGAAAATAATCAATATCATTTAACCAAAGCAGGTCAATAATATGTGGTTCATGCTCATCATTTAAAGGCAAATAAATCTCTTCAAACTATGGAACAATTAAGAAAGGAGGCTCAAGCAAGAAACACACCTATAATTGTTTCAAATCAAATAATCGATCTTAAGCAAGAACAAGATATGATTGTAGAATGAAAGATCAATCACACTTTTCTTCAAGATAAGCCAATGTCGTGCGAGTATTACAAACATATTAGTTCATTTGCAGTCATATTTTTGATACTATCATTAGTAATGTTGTCAACATGGATGATAGTGGTTTTAGTAAGCTGTGTCAGGGTACAAGTGGCTAACAATATGTTGTCAGTTATCATGATTGTTTTACAGTTGATCTTGATGAGAGAGGTGCACATGATAGAGTTTAAAGATGGATAAAAAGTTGGGTGGCCTATCCTGAACTTGATGACTGGTCATTAACCTTTTGGGGACCAAAAGGTCTTTAGTGGGGAGGTGTGATCCAGAAATGGATCCAAGAGCTTGATGGGGCTCAGAAAGGCCTAAAAATAAAAGTTCTCATGATGGATTCAAAACGGATGTCTACATAGGCCTCGTCTATATGAACCAAAGCAACTTGAATGGGCTCAAACAGACATCATATGCTCCAGATATCACAATCTGTTCATTTTTCCAAATAGGCAAAAAACAATGATGATTGTACAGTCCGTACAATCGGTACAATGCCACATGGAAGATGACAGTACAGGACGTACGGTCGTATAGTTGATGTGGAAATTTACATGATACTGACATGGACAGAGGTTACTGATGTGGAAGGTATACGTGGACTAATCAGGTAGTGACACATGTCACCACTACAAGGGTGACACATGGCACATACGTACTGATGACGTGGCACCTCCGTACTAATGACATGGAAGATTCGACAAGTGGAAGGTGACTGGATTGACACCTCAACAGATAGTGGACCAATGGTTGATTGACACATGGCATGTTTGGACGTATGGTACACTGCCACATGTCCCAGACATGGGATGCCACATGGCATCCATTCTTTGGCTGGGGTTTTGGCAAAAAAATTTGCATCCACCAAGTTCAACTGCGTGACCTTCGATCGGGCGAATGGCTTGGCAGGGTCGTGCTAGCCAGCCCGCCCGTGGTGTTACTTGATATGTATAGTGGCGTTTAAATATTTAAACTTGCTCAAGTTTCTATATGGCAGAGGTTAGGGTTGGGGTTATGCCCCAGTCCCTAGTGAAACAACTCCACATGACTGTGCTATGTGACCTCCCTTGTATTTTGCGCATGGTTTTAGATATGCGCCAGCCCCCGGATCTCGGTCACATCACCATTCCACATGACTCGGGGCTCATATATACATTAAGCATGTGAACAGGGGATAATCCATGGCCACATGGGCTAGGCACATACGACAGAGGTCTGAGAGCTAAGGGATAAGGGGTCAGTGCATGGGCGCTTGGCCAAATGGAGCGCACTAGGTGAACAGGGGCCCTAGGATTAGGGGGTTTCACCCATAATATGTGCAAAATTTGGTTTTTGACCTTGTGATTAAGATGTTTTATGAATTATTCAGTAGTTTTAGAGATTTTTGGTCATTTTTGGGGGATATTGGGCCTTTTTTTAAGCCAGATCTTGGGGAGAAGTTGGGAGATGGTTACCAACTTCAGGCCTATAAAAACCAGAGGTTCTTGAAGCCATGGAGGAGGTTCAGAATAGGTTTATGCTAAAGAATTATTAAGCCAAATCCATTTTTATGCATAGAATCCCTTGAGGAGAGCACAGTTTTGGGCCATTTCTGGGAGCTTCGGTTGTCTGTTTTCAGTGCTATCAATTTGTTGGGTTCCAGAGATCTAGTAGAAAAAAAAAAAATCATTTTGTAACCTTTTAGGCACTACTGTAATGTAATTTTAAATCTTTGAACAGAAATAAGAAAGCCTCACCCACTAAGAAAAAGGCCCGGAGACGTAGGCGAGATTGCTGAACTCCGTTATCACTTTGGTGTTTTATGGTTTGTTGTTTCATGCTTATGTTCATATATGTATATTTCTTTATGGTTGTCATATTTCCTCTTTAATTCTTCTTCTTTCATTCAACTTCCTCTATGGTTAATTAACACATGCTAAATAACTCAACCATTGTCGTTTAAAAGATATTTTTGGATCAAGTGGTATTAGAGCTAGTTGACATTTGGATTTGAGTTTGCATGATTACCAAGGAAAATATACATCTTGGTGAAGGCGAGCTTGTTGAAGAGAATCCATTGATTGGATTGAGAAAGATAACTTCTCAAAGCGAGAAGATCGCATTGGAATAGGGACTTTCTCAGGATGAGAAAGAGTTTCGAAAAACTTTCTTCACCATGTCAGAGATGATGAAGGTTTGGTATGAGGATTACTTGGAATGGAAGAGACCGAATCTGGGTGAATCTTCAAAGGGAAAAAGCGAATAAGGAGAGGATCCTCCTCAAATTCCTCCTTCACCTCCATCTTCACCTCCTTCTTCTCCTTCTTCTTCAAGTTCAAGTTCTAAATCCACTACAAAGAAACATGTCCATAAACATAAGAATGAAATGTCTTTATTAAAACTTGATGTCAAATTTGAATTGTCTATGTATGATGGTGAAGCCAATGCAGAGAGGCTTGATAATTGGGTCAGACAGATGGAGGTTTATTGCAGTGTGCAACAAAACAAGGATGAGGCAACTCAGATCAAGCTGGCATCACTTAGACTTGCAGGCACAACACTCATCTGGTGGCAAAGAAAGTTGCAAAATGGCACGCAACAAGTGGGTAATGTATTTCCATCATGGCAAAGTTTTATTTCTGCACTTAGAAAGAAATTCTATCCTTTGGGTTATAAAGAGAATTCTTTAATTGAATGGAAATCTCTTAAACTAAGAAAAGGACAAATAGTGCAAGAATACACCGTTGGATTTCGTAAAATGGCATTGATGTTAGATATTCCTTTACATACCCAAGAAATTCTTATGAAGTATATAGGAGGTTTACCTACACATATTCAAAATATTGTATTCATGCTTGGACCTACTAATCTTGATGAGGTTTTTGTTCAAGAGACATACATTGAAGCAGGGAAAACAAGGATTGGTGTATCATGGGAATCGACTTCAAGGAAAGACTACAAAAGGAAGTGAAATGCCAAGAAGGAAAATGCAGTGGCAAGAAAGGAAGAGAAGCCCTCTTGCAAGCATTGCAATAAAGAACGGCATGATGTGGACCATTGCTGGCAATTGCATCCCGAGAAGAGACCAAAGTGGTTCAAAGAAAGTAAAGGGAGGAAAACAGTTGCAACAGCATCATGACAAAAAGACTTGGGATCAGATTCAGGTGATGAATCAAAAGTCTCATTGGTTGGTATGGAAGGTAAAATTGGTGATAGATTTTATGCTAGAAGTAAATTGTTTCACATAAGGGTCATCATGCAACATACTAAGGTCGACGCATTGATAGATAGTGGATCTCAATCTAACTTAATTTCGGAGGAGTTGGTTAAACAATTGGGATTAAAAACACAGATGCATCATAAGCCTTAAACCCTTAAATGGATAAGAAACAATCATCAATTGCACATAACAAAGTAGTGCACATTAAAATTTGCAATTTCATCTAATTTTGTGGACAAGGTAACATGTGATGTGGTGCCACTAAGTGAATGTGGAATGGTCTTAGGCAGTCCTTACTTGTATGATCGTAAAGCAATCTTCTACAAGGAAAATAATCAATGTCATTTAACCAAAGCAGGTCAAGAGTATGTGGTTCATGCTCATCATTTAAAGGCAAATAAATCTCTTCAAACTATGGAACAATTAAGAAAGGTGGCTCAAGAAAGAAACACACCTATAATTGTTTCAAATCAAATAATCGATCTTAAGCAAGAACAGGAGATGATTGTAGAATGGAAGATCAATCACAATTTTCTTCAAAATAAGCTAATGTCGTGCAAGTATTACAAACCTATTAGTTCATTTGTGGTCATATTTTTTATACTATCATTAGTAATGTTGTCAACATGGATGATAGTGGCTTCAGTAAGATGTGACAGGGTACAAGTGGCTAACAATATGCTGCCAGTTATCATGATTGTTTTACAATTGATCTTGATGAGGCAGGTGCACATGACAGAGTTAAAAGACCATGCTCTTGGAAATCAACCATGCTCTTATACTCAATTTTATAAAGGAATGATGCATTAAAATGTTGTACAAGATCAATCATCATCACTAGAGCATCCATCATCTTCTTGCTCATGTCCCGCAACAACCTATTGTATGAACATGTTTTGGAATTATTTCATAAGATCCTCTTTAGATGAATATGTTCCATTTTCTCCCCGGATCGGCTGATGGTGCGAGACACATGGAAAAACGAGGAGGCGCGCATAGTCCAGCGTGGTGAAAGCCATGTGACGGATCTGTGCCAAGCACAGTTGCCACCCCCATGCAATTAAATCCTCCTATGATGTCCGAGGCACCATTAAGCCTGGTGCGTTTCCCGTCTCTGGATGTCCTCTCGATGGACGATCTCATTGAAGGCGCTGTCAACCTTAGCATGTGGCTCGGCCTTCATCTCCTCCAGCTACGCATATATGGCTCATTCCAGCTTACCTCTTCCTTGGCGCTCTCCTGCTGTGCTTCCAACCCTTCCTACCATCTCCTTGACACTCTCTTGCAACTGGATCTTCTCCAGCCCTCTCCATTCACCTGGGGCTTCCCTCGCAGCCCAACCATTTTCCCTGAGCTGTCAGCATGCCTAGGCAAAGAGGCAGGCCAAGAAGGGGCTCACCCTAGTTTCCATCTCGATCACGAGCACCTATACCTTGACCTGGTTTCCATTTTGGCCTCGGATGCCTATCCCCCTCCCAATATTCTCTTTCCTCACACTCCTCACACTCCTCGCACTCTTCGCAGCCTAAACTTGAACCACTCGCCACCTCTTCCCGGCTTGAAGGTTTGGTTCTTACGCACAGCTCGCTCGACTTACCCTCAGAGCCCATCTTGGACAAGGCCTCCACTTCTCGGGCACCTCCTGAAGCACCTCCACTTCCCCTGGTCAGCGTACCTATGTTGGCTTCAGAAGCCTTTCACATTCGCCCACCCTTGGAGGTGCCACCTTTTCCATATTCTATCTCCAACTCCATCCCAGACGAGCAGATGCAGGACAGCATGGGCATTCTTTATGGGCTGGTATTCGAGCTCTGATAGGGCATGGATGATCTACAATTCCGACTGCAGCAATTGGATGGGAAGGCCTCTGCACTCCTCCATATCCTCTCCACCTTCCAGGGAGCAGCAACGCAAGCCGAGCACGTCCCAACAGAAATGTTTGGTAGGAGCGAAGAGGAGCTTCCAGCGGAAGGTGGAGACTTGGGGCAAGCCATGCATGTGGATGGGGAGGTTGTAGCAGCAGTGGATAATGCAGATGTTGATGTGCAGATGGAATGGCGAGGAACACCTGTCGAATAAGATCTCTGGAACGAGGCAACCCATGCCACCTGGCCAGATTATAAGCTAAATGTATGACCCTTATGGAGACTCTACTCATGTTTTTAGTTTACTACTCTCAGCTCTGTTTACAGTTTTACTAGTTTGGTAGACTTGTAGACCATAACACCGGCTGGCTGAACTGGTTTCCCCTTGGGGAAGTTAAGCTATTATAGCATGACAATTCTGAACATTCTGTAACTCTGGTTTTGTTTTTTGGAGGCTCTTTATATATTAATAAAATACTCTTACTTAGAGGCTCTTTATATATTAATAAAATACTCTTACTTACAAAAAAAAAAAAAAAATATGTTCCATTTTCACAATCCTTGAGAACTGGGTATGTTTGGCATAAAGTAAACGCAACTCCTAAAATAAAAAATACAGAAACTTTGGGCATCAAGGAAAAACTTAAAATATAAATTACTAGCATAAAGAAAGTAATTTGATTGATTTACCAATATGAAATAAAAAAATGTAGAAAATCATTGTATATTTCAACAAGACAGAGACATAACAAGGTTCAACCCAAAAACTAAATGTCACTACATATGCTTAAAATATAAAATATAGTAGAAATGGGCATGTCATAAAGAATGACAAAGATATCTTTCTGCACCACAATTAGTAGAACAATATCTATTAGTGATCTAGTCCTTAACATATATTTTCCATTTCTAAGATAAATCTTGACTCGGTAGGTTTTGGGTTATATGTACTAAGAAGTACCAAATACATTATACACATTATATATCCTAGGGAACAACTTTTCATCTCCACTATAATCTACATTATGAAAAGACAAGAATAAAAAATCACTGCATAGAGAACCATAGCTAGTTTCAAATATTGATTATAATATAGAGGATCAAACTCCATATTGTCAATAACATGTCCATGTTGACACAACTTATATTGGATAACAAGGGATTCCATCACATGAAAAACCAACACTTGGCCCCTAGTTTCCAAATCACTTCACCTATCTTGCTATAAATGTTGAAATTTTTGGACAAACATCAATTAATGCAAAATAGAAACTCACCTCTTTGACTAGAGGTTTCCTAGATCTTAACCCTATGAATTTCCTAGCCTTAAGGCTATTATGAAATAGAGTATGAAACAACAAAAGAAAGAGAATAATATTTCACTTTCTAACCACGTAATCTTATAGACAATCCAAGGAGAAAAGATACCAAACAGTCCACAAAATTTTCATCCCTCTAGGAAACATATCCAACATAAACTAGATCTGAAAGTTCATTTTTACAATAATCATAACAGCGAAAAAATGATAGATATAGCAATAGAAAATTATCCCTTAGATTCTTCAATGAAGATGTCAAACCACTCAACAATCAACGTAGCACATTGACCTACTACAACAAGATGATTTAACCTGTGATGCTCACTTAGGATGATTTAACCATTCACTCGACTATATGTATACCACATGGAGGCTCTCTCCTAGAGATATTTGATTTTTGGGATTTATTCCATATTCACATCTAGTTGGTGTTGGCACAGGGGCATACCCAGGGTTCAACGCTTCAACAGTGCACCAAAAACACCCTAACTATCGACCCTTTCGGCAACACCTACGAAGCAGATGAAGTCTCACCTGAGGTAGAGGCAGGGGGGGTTGAAGGACTCAAGAGTCTACAACCAATATGGGACACAGATATGTGATTACAACACTTAAAAGAGCACTTAGAAAACAATATACATTAGTTCTTAAATCTCATTCACATAGTAGATTAAACCCTTATTACAGATCAGCACAGTAACAATAAATATCAAGTACTTTCAATCACTTAGCACATAGCATTAGCTCAGATATAGCATTAAAACTACCATTAAGCACTAAGAAACAACATCATATGCATTCATCATAAATTATAACAACAACAGTAAGAAAATAAACACCATAAATCACATCACACAAAGAACATCAAGACACAGGATATACGTGGTTCACCCCAGTGTGGGGCTACGTCCACCAACTTATTCTTCTTCTTATTGGTCTTCAATGTTCTTACATTCATCTACTCTTGTGCACAAAGACACAGAGCCACATTCCGAGGAGGATAGGAGATCTGTGTGTTGCGCACCAAATCCTCCTTCCCAAAATCTGGTCAAGGCACTGAGCCAACTCCTCTGTCAAGCACAAAGCCTTACATACAACGTCTATGCACAAAGAAACTTACAAGACACTTGCACTTAGCTTTGCAAGTCTTAACATACTCTTGCACAAAGCCAAATAGTCGTGCACTAAGCCAACATTAACGCTTACAACATATTATGCACATAGCCAACCAACAGGCTTTTTACATCACTTAGCTACTTATTTATACATTTACAAAAAGGACTAATCATGGGTAAACTCATGGGCCGACATCCCATAACCCATTACACAAACCATATTAAACCCTTTGCTTGGTCTACAAGCTTGCAAAATAAGTGAGATCCTGTGATCTCAGCTCTACCTGGGTGCTCCATCTTCGACCAGCCTATCGAAGTCCCAAAAGTGGTCAAACACGATCAATGTTTCCTCAAAACTTGGTCGAGGGCCAACAGGCCCCCAACACTCACCTATGACTAGTCCCGTGTCACTCAGATCTGGGCAGGGCTGCATCAAAGGTCTCGAGCTGGGCTCGAGCCGCCTCGACTTGCTGCTTCGCTAGAGCCTCCTGCTCGACGAACTCCTGAATCACTTGCTCTGTAACAGGGCCTTCCAGGCATTGTTCCACAGTCGCAACCACTTGGTCTAGATGTGATCCTTGTCCTTCAATCTCTTCAAAAAGCATGCAAGCTTCGTCTTGTATCGACTGTAATCTCTTTGTAACTTCCATGAATCTGCCCTGTATAGCAGTGATCTGCTGCTAGACTGCACACTACTCCTACGATCTCTTCATTTTATCAGTTGCAGTGAGTAGCTTCATCAATTCTTGGATGGTGGAGGCCTACTACTTCGCCTCATGTAGTTGTTCTTCCAGTGTCCTCAGTTATGTATCTTCTGCGAGGAGTTCATAGGTCTGTGCACTTTGATCACTCAATTTCTTGCACTCTGAGGTGAGTGCCATGATTCTTTTTACTGATTTCTTGGCAACTTCTTCCCTCTGATCATGCACTTCTTGCAGAGTGCTCCACACTGCTTGAAGCTCTAACTCTGTTACCCATGCTTGAAGCTATTGAATGGCCTCAGTGAGCTTCCCCACTTACATCTCGACTGACTCTGGTTCCTCCTGTGCCAAGCCCGACACAGAGCGAAGTGTTGTATTCACTTCCTCTTTGACTGTAGTCTGCTCAGCGAGTAGTCGATATTTATCTTTCTACATGATTGCTTTGTCCTCCTTGAACATCGCCCGAATTTCATCTTTCTCCTTCTCGTAGGCAGTTATGCAAGACTACACAACTTGTAGTTTCTCTAAGACCTCCTCCTTTTCTTACTTCAAGGCTTCTGTAGCATGTTCCTTTTCTTCGTGGACTTGATGAAGTCGAGCCTCTGTTGCATCTGCTAGTATTCGTAATTGGGTGGGCTCATCCCCCAATTCTGTAATCTTTGGCGAAGAGGGCGCAGTATGTACTGAGCGGCTCGAATGGATAGCTTGCTATATGTCTTTGAGATCTTTCTTGATTCGTTAATGCAACGTCTCCTGCTTCGCTCCATGTCTCTGCAAGATATCCTCTAAATCATCCTCCATGGTTGCGATTATTAGATCGACATCGTCCTCTGTGAGCACATTCTTCGACTAAGTCCTATTGATGCGGTTCTTCTTTCTTGTTGAGGGTTTTTGCAGAGAAACCTTCCTTTTTTCGATGTTTCACCCTTGATAGGGGGATCCTTCAGTGATGTAACTTTGCCTTTGTTTTGATTTTCTCCTTCTTCCCCTCCTTATTCTTGGTCCACTTTGTCTCCTCCTCCTCCTTCGGGTGAGTCAGACCTACTTTCCTCTGAGGGTTTGTCCTCCTGATCAGTTTCTATGTTCTTCACTTCCTCCTTTTTCTTATTTTTCTTTGCGCTACTTTGTCCGGCATGCTCGACCTGGGTGACCAAGGGGCTTCCAATGATGTTGGGGTTGGAGAGTTCTACATATTCCACCAGTACAAGGAACTTTGTTGTCCATTCTTTGGTGATTTCCTCCATATCCTTGTCGGTCAGTTTATAATAGGACTGTAGCTCCTCCTTGCTTTCATCCCTGCGCACAGTGATATATATAAAGTGTTGATATGTGTGGAAATTCACCAGCGGTCTATATTGGTGGAATGTATTTAGTGTTATGCGTGGAAATGCCTCAATATCACGCTTCAACTGCTGGTAGTAAGCATGGAAGACAACGTTTGACTGCCACTGCTTCGACATGTCATTCGTATACCACAAGGTGGCAAACCTTGCGGCCAATGACTCCAATTGCTCGACTTCTGGAAATGTCAGTCCTTCCGGCATCTTCCAAGCGACAAATACGATCAGTACCAGCAACCAACTGAAATGAAATTCATACCCCTGATCATGCGCTTCGCAAAAGTCTTTCTCGAGCTTGTTGACAAGGTGACTCTCCCAGCTCATTTGCATTCCCTCCACACACTTTCCTATGAGGTCTACTACGAATCCTTTGACTTGTGTAGGATGGTTCTTTCTAACGATCTTTCCAGTTATAATCTGACAAGCTAGGCACACTGCGCCATCCTAGATGGAGGATACCTTATAGCCTCACTTTCCCTTTTCAAAATTGCCATAATATTCCTTTATGCATTGTGCTAGGGAGCGATTTGAAGCCTTCCCTGGGTAGAATTGTTGAGGGTCCAGTCCCTGCATGCTCAGTTCTGTGATCAGGTGGATCAGTGTCGGATCCACAGTGATGCGCCTATCGAGCCATAGATATCCTTTGTGATAGCATGACAGGAGGATTTTAACTCAAGCGTTAACTTCCTGACATCATCCAAAGTGAGGGATATTCGTTACATTCAGGATCGTGGACTATTAAAGATCCTTTATCCATAGTTGGGAGACTATGCGCGGCTTCTTCCCAG
This sequence comes from Picea abies, assembly GCA_900067695.1. Classification (NCBI taxonomy): domain Eukaryota; kingdom Viridiplantae; phylum Streptophyta; class Pinopsida; order Pinales; family Pinaceae; genus Picea; species Picea abies. Next base: position 6,977 of record CBVK0102409865.1, on the reverse strand, counting down.
TCATCTTCATCAAATACCTATGCGGTGCAAGCATCGCGTAGTTCTTCCTATCTCTGAGGTTAAAGTCATTGTTCTTCAGAGCTAGGATCTGTCCTAACTGGGGTCCAACTACGTGTATCCCCTTCAAGATGTACGCAATGATCAACGTGTACTCAAAGTCATGCGGGATACTATTGCAGGTAACCACGCCAACCAAATGCAATATGTAATATGGCAAGACTGACGGGATCTGCTTCGCGTTAGCCAGATCATCACAGTTCTTGCTTCGCTTATCAGTAGTACGACTAGAACGACATCCAGTCGAAGGGGATTCTTGCAATCCCCCAGTCGACGATGCTTGTATTCCTACAGACATAACTCTCTCAGCCATGAGCTCCATGAGAATCTCTTCCACAGACTTCTCTAACGCGCTAGGTTTTCCCGACATTCACACTTGTAACCAAATAGATTGGGTAGGCGAATGGACAAGCAAGGTAATCAAATGGATGGTGAGCTCTAGAAATCACAATGTGATATAATGGATTCTCTATTAGCTTGAATATTCATGGGTAGAAAAAAGTGGTCTTGGCGCAGCGTCCAACGGGTTAAATAAACAAGCGTCGTAACAGATTCCTCCAATGGGCAGGAATACGTCCATCAATAAGAATCCATCCATTATGGTGTGGTCCCAATGGTCCAACGACAGTCTTTCCATCAATAATTGTGTTTCTAGTCATTCTGGAGCGTCATTCTAATGGTCGAGGCGCCTCCAACGATCATATAGCTTCATTGTGGTGAAGTCCCATTTTGCATGGTTATGTTATTCCGATGAGGTTCAAGTTCTGTAGATCTTCCTCCTATGAAGTCTTCTACGGAACTTCCCATAGTTTTTCTAACTTGGCTTTCTTCTTACTGAGCTTCCTTTCCTTCTTTCCTATGATATGAGTCTCTGGATTCCTCTTTCCATTCTTATTCTTATCTTCTCTTAGCATAGTGACTTCGCGTTGTTGATGTTCTTTCAAAGGGTGCAAAGGTAATACCTCTTTTCTTACTAGGTCTTGGGTGGACATACTTTTTTCTTGCATGGATAGGTCCTTCAAACCTTCTTGTGTTCTTTCAACTTCGGTAGCTAATTCTCTTACCCTCTGTTGCTTCGAGTTATCCTCTTGTTCTTCTAGTAATCACTCTATTTTTCTAGATATGAGGTCCCTTAGTTATTGATTTTATCTTATGTAGCTTCTTCCTCTGCTTTCCTTCTGATTTGATCCTTCTCGATCCAAGTCTTTCCTAACAAAAGTGGAAAGGGGGTGTTGTTCTCAAAAAATTTAATGACCTCAAATTCTTCTTCAGTCGATATTCCATGAGAAATCATAGGTATATTAGCAACTCTTCCACATAGGGTTATCATCTTTCCTTTAAACGTGCCTATTCTTCCCAATGAAGGTACCATAGCAGGCTTTCCCAAAATTTCCCAAGTGCTTTCTGGCATAATATTCCCGTGTGTTTCTTCATCCAATACACAGTCTATGTCGAAGTCTTCTATTCTCGTAACTATGTGTTGTTTTTCTTTTAGGATCTCTGGTAAACCGATGTCTCTGTGATCATCCATTACTTCTTTCAACTGTAACATAGTCTCTGATTCTTTTTCTGTATGATTCTTTAACATATCCTTAGTCTATTGACCTTCTTTATAGTTTTCTTGTCTCATGTTCATGTTTTCAACTTTAGCAATCATCCTTGGGAAATCCTCAACCTAATGACCAATAGCTTTACAACAAAGACAAATAGGACCTGTACTGGGGTATTCCTTAGCAATATGTCCTGATCTTCTGCAATTATAACATAGTGTTAATCCTCTCTTTATTTTAAACGATCCCTAGCCTTTCTTGTACTACACACTGTGATCACAGTGTTGGACCTGCAATTTGCGAAAATTCTTTCTAGGTTCCTACATCCACTTATTAGTCCAAAAATCCTTTCTATGCATAGGAATAACATATCTTTCCCTATTTCTATTAAATTTATTCAGATCAACTCTTTATTCTAATTGTGCCCTAGCTTCCAGACTAGGACATAATCTATCAAACATCTCTAGATTCATACTTTCGAAATAAAAAATTCCACTTATCTTACCCTTACCAGAGCACAATGCTTTAAGATCTTACCTCTTTTCTTTAGATCAAGTTTTTTTCTTAGCACACAGCTTCGCAAGTCAAGTAGAATATTGTGCACTACAACAACAGATCTACGCACAAAGCTTTCTCTTTTCTTCAACTCCCAACAATCACAGTTTCAGGTCCCGATAATAGAACCATTTGTTGGCACAGGGGTAGACCCAGGGTTCAACACTTCAACATCACACCAAAAAAACCCTAACTACCATCCCTTTCGGAAACACATGAGAAGAAGATGAAGTCTCACTCGAGGTAGAGGCAGGGGGGTTGCAGGACTCAAGAGTCTACAACCAAGCTGGGAAACAGATTATTTATTACAACACTTAACAGAACACTTAGACAACAATATACATTAGTTCTTGAATCTCATTCAGATCGCAGATTAAACCCTTATTACAGATCAACGCAGTAACAATAAAGATCAAGTACTTTCAATCACTTAGCACATAGCATTAGCTCAAATATAGCATTCAAACTATCTTTAAGCACTAAGAAACAACATCAGATGCATTCATCATACATTATAACAACAACACTAAGAAAATAAAAAGCATAAATCACATCGCACAAAGCACATCAAGACACAGGATATACATGGTTCACCCCAGTGTGGGGCTATGCCCACCAACTTCTTCTTCTTCTTATTGGTCTTCAATATTCTTATATTCATCTTCTCTTGTGCACAAATCCACAGAGCCACACTCAGTAGAGGATAGGAGATCTGCGCGCTGCGCACCAGATCCTCCTTCCCAAAATCAGGTCAAGGCATAGAGCCAACTTCTCTGTGAAGCACAAAGCCTTACCTACAATGTCTATGCACAAAGAAACTTACAAGACACTTGCACTTAGCTCTGCAAGTCTTAACATACTCTTGCACAAAGCCAACTAGTCATGCACTAAGGCAATGGATACCTCTTGTACTAAGCCAACATTAACACTTACAACATATTATGCACATAGCCAACCAACATGCTTCTTACATCACTTAGATACTTATTTATACATTTTAAAAAAGGCCTAATTATGGGTAAACCCATGGGACGACATCCCATAACCCATTACATAAACCCTAGTAAACCCTTTTCTCGGTCCAATCCCGAAAACAAGCGAGATACTGTGATCTCAACTCTACCTTGGCACTCCATCTTCGACTAGCCTGTCGAAGTCCCAAAAGTGGTCAAACACGACCAATGTTTCCTCAAAATTTGGTCGAGGGCCAACTGTTGGTTTGATCATTAATTATAGGTTTCATAAGGGAACACTCATGATTGGCACATAAGTTGAGGCACTACATTACTTTACAGGTATTTTATCACTTAGATGGGGATGTTCCCTCCTTGTGGAAGTTCATTGAGTATTTTTTGACTTAACATCATGATTTTTGCATTATTTAATTGGAGGATTGTTTTTTCATCACATTGGAGATGCCACAAATCTTTATGGACTAGGTTAGATATACTTTAGTGGTGTATCATTCACATTGACCATATTCTTGCTCTCACATGTGTTGTTGTGAGCTAAAAGTTTCTCTCATAGGTGTTTCTATGAGCTACGAGGGCGCACTTTTATTTGTAGTTACTTTATTCAATTTTGGAGGATTCTTAAGGAGTGCTCCATGGGAAGGATAAATTTATTGTTTGTTGGACTTGTTGGCATTCCCTTTGCTTGTGTTGAAGAGTATGTTGGATCTTTTGGTCCACTTCTCATCATGTTGGAGAGGGTGCACCACCTGTGTGGGATCATATCCATTGAGATGTACACATGTAACCACTATATTTTCATTTTAGGCATTAATGACCATCTCTACTCAAATATGTTGAGAGATATTCGTTTTTTTAGGAAATTTTATATTATATCTAGGGTTCTTTCCTAAATATTATTATGTTATTATTGGAGGTTTGAGCCAAGAACATTATAAGAGTAAGTCTCCTCCACTTGTAATGATTGTTTAAGGAATTATTGATCTCTTGGTATATTTGTTGTATTTTCTTTGGTACTCTATGGATGGTTGATTGAAGTGCACCATTGTACATGGATTCTTATACATATACATGATCTCTAGTGCTAATGAGATTATCTTGAAGATTTATATGAGATGCTAAATAGGGTAATACAACTCCTTTATTTCATGCTTTCCATTGGATATATTTTCTCAATGTATATTTTGCTACATTTGGTTGCATGCATTATTAAATTATCCTTGATAAATACCAAACCCATAGTTTTAGGAGATCATCTTCACGAGTGATATTACTTGTTCATTTTCTGAAGCATAGGACAACAGGGAAAGATTGGATTTAAACATACAATGTAAATTTTTCCCATCATCATTTCCTCATTACAACAATCTCCCAATAGTCCTCACTTTACCTCATATTCCCCATGATTTATTAAGCACTAGTACCACCTTAGAATGACTAAAAATATATATTTAAAACTCATTTTACCTTTGATCTATAGATATGGAAATCATAGAAACTTACCATACTCCAGATTTGTCCTAACGAAATCTAGGTACACTATGTTTTGCATACCTAAAACCTATACTTGAGTTTGAATCCGTAAATATGCAAATTGAACCCTACAACAACATACTTTCAAGAAGATTTATATGTGTTTTAAATTTTAATATTCATTTGGTGTTGGAAAAGAAGGTTGTCATGTATCCACTTGTATTCAACTTTCTAAATCTAAAAAATCATTGTTCATCGCAGCTTGAAACTTACTGTTTGTTGAGATTAAAATCATATCTAAAAAGGATCTCAAAATCCATACTTGTTTATATTGGACACATAATCTTTGGATTTCTTTCTTATAACTATTATTTACAAATGAAGAGTCCTAGGTGGTTGGAACAGTCACTCATGGGGAAGACTAAGAGTCATTTACACATGTATATATCTTAATTGTATTCCTATTCTTCCTTTGCTAATATTTATCCAAATCCCCTTAACCCATTTAATATTTTTTTTAGTTAAACATTTAGAATTAGACTCTTTGTTAGGTTTTCTACTTTATCATTTAATAATAAATTGTATGCTCTTTTCTAACAAATTCTAAGCATTTATTTTATTTTCTAGGTCTTCTAGAGTTTTATTGACTGGCGACTTTGTTTATGCAACGTGCCCTGCAAGACGCATTTCCATGCCCCAAGGGTGTCAGTCTCCATTGACTAGTATGGAAGTTTTTTCGGACACTTGGAGTCATCACTCCACTGGTCAACCTTGTGTGAGACTGTGGGATTTCCTGAGGAATAAAGAATCCTCCTTATTGTGCACCCCTCAAAAATACTCATGAGTGAATGTCTCAGTTTTCCCTCATGGAATCGTGAACCTCTTAGAACAATGTAGTTGCTAACTTTCAGTTCAGGTCATGACATGAGTGCTAGTAGGTTGTGACAATGGTGCTGCCACACCTCTCCCTCATCTGTTTGGTATCTTTGTATGACCCTTTTACTCCATATGTGAGTCGGATTAGCAAGCTTTACCATGCCTGCATCCACTGACGAAGAAAATGTCAATAATCTATATACATGAAATCCATACTAAAATTATTATCAATAATATAGGCGTATAAATCAAATACTCAAACCAAAATAAAAGTCCACTCCCTGACTCAATCTGGAGTCCAAGGAAGTATGTTGATGCCATCAACATCCTCAACTTGTCATGTTTCCTGCACACTTAGGAAACCTCATTAGAATACATGTCAATGCTATACATCAATTAACATACATGGTGTGTTGGTTTTGTCACTTGCATGAGAAAAACAACAACACTTGCATGTCTAGATAAGCCTGCTAGACAAGACATAAGTTTGTGAGTGGGTTAGACAAACCAAACACACATGAAAACAAGGAAATACAACTAAAAACAACTAATAAATAAATGTTAGAAATCTTGAGAAACTTAGAACCATGAAAATAAAAAAAATGACCAACATATTGCTACCAATGGATCAATAGATTAGTAGGCAAAACATCGTAGAGAAAGGGAGGCACTTATGAGTCCCCTCTTCGTCCTTGGGAGGGATCTTGAGTTCCCTAATTGAGATCTCTTCTCTCCTTACAATGGAATAAATGACAAATGGTTGAAGAAAAAAAATGGTGAGTGGAATGGCCTATTGTAATGGTACTTGAAGGCTTCCAAGAGAAAAGAGGATTCTCAAAGAAGAATTCTTGCATCATAACAATACTTTGAATATATTTGTTTCTTAGCACACCCATGGCTCTTATTTATAGCATCCATTCATGGAAAAATGTAATTGGTTCATAGTGTGAACAAGGGGCCTTTTAGGGAATCCTCTAGCCCTTGACGAGCCCCCAAGCTAGATTTCGCTCAGATATGAGTGTCAAATCGTGTTGGGGTTCAGAATAGAATAGTTGAGGGGATGAAAAGATCCATAAATGCATCGTTCATAGAAGTGTGTAGCTTTTCTTGTAGACAGTCACGCATTTTTCGCATTGATGCATTGAGGGTTGTGTTGGATCGCACACACTGTGCACTATGCGCGTGATTCCTTTGGTGAATTTGCGCACTTTGATTTTTGACCCAATTGGATAGTGTTTTGCCTTTTGATGGAATTTAGTGTTGTAGGTGGACTAACTATTGCCGGAATTAATGTGTTTCTTCAACCATTTGCATGAAATGTTGCGGATGATTTTCCAGTGATAACAGATACCCCCTAATGTGTGAGGTTAGGAGCATACATATAGTCAAAATACATCAATGTTTATTTTGTTGAGACTAACATTGCAAGTAAGAATTAAGAGAGGAATTGCAAGAGCGATCCACCGGAGGGAGAGGAAAAACTGTGAGATCGGAA
>CBVK0102409832.1:0-15573 GCA_900067695.1 Picea abies | reverse complement strand
GGTTCTCTCTTTATCCTTTTTCCCAACATGAGACCACCTATCTAAGTATAGTTTCTCATATCCCTCATCGGAAAGAGTCGTTATCTCTTCATGGTTAAGATCATCCCACCATATGCTAGCATCATCCTTTAAATCAACAAGTAGATCTAGTCTCCAAAATAATGAATGTTTAGAATTCATCCATTTTCTATATTCTTCAATACTAGGCCCATCATTTTCCTTGTAAATACATATTTCTTGATATAACCCAAAAATAGAACTAGGGTTTGTAAAAATAACTTACTTTTCAATAATTTTGTCTATACTTCTTTGATTGGTTGTGATGACCACAATTATGAAATGCCATGGTGAGTATATGTCTAACAATGTTGGTTTCACTGAAATCGAGCGCTCTAGCAAAATATATATGATCTGTGAATTGCACGGTTGTCTCAGGGAAAACCCTAAAACTTTGTTGATTTTAAAATGTTGATAACTTCACTTCCCGGAATTTGTTTCGGATGATTTTTTTTTAAATTGGGTATTTTTCGAAGAGAAACTCAAATATCCAATTGGTTCTACAAATTCAACTCAAAAATTTTTAGAATTTAATCTGAATTGTGTCGTCCGCTTTTTTCCCTTGAAAAGTCTTCAAAAAGAAAAAAGAAGAAAAGCTTCCATCTTTATCCAAAGAAAGAGCTCTGATACCAAATTTTATATACCTCATATTTGGAAATATAATATAGAACGAAATCAATCACATAAAATAATAAACACAAGATAATTTGTAGATAAAACCCTTGAGGTAGGGTAACACGATATATTATTCCTTATGGAAGGAAATCACTCGTCAAGCAATGCTTTACACACTTACAATATTCTTCATCGTGCTCTTTATATTGTTAACACTTCTTTATATAGTGTTATCTATCTCCTAGGAACATTCTAGCAGGTGGAACCTTCTAGTAAGTCTTATTATATTTATTTTGTTCACACTATGGGCCTATTGGGTACATCCCTAGGAAATATGAGGGTACCTAGGGAGGTACCCAATGGGAATCGTTAATACGCTATAATTTTCTTTGGTTGTGGAAAGAAAACCCAAAGGTAACCACAAACCAACTTGTAGATTGGAAGCTATCCCTTCCAACCCAGAGAGGGCTCTCTCATATAACTCAGCCACAAAAAAAGACTGGTTATTTAATAAGCACAATGGCTAGATCTTCAGTTGAGCTAGGATTTCAAAATATGCTGGTAAGGTTGAGTGAAACACCCATTGGGCATGGAGTCATAATAAATGTATGTCAAATCAAGGCTTTCAAAACTGGTTAATATGAACAAATTCACTTCAAAGGCTAGGTAGCTAGCAATCTGTCAATCATCAAAATTATTGTAGTATGGTGGTGAGAAGAAAATAACACATCAATTATAACAGAGCACCTAGCAGTGGATGAATTTTGTTACAATATTAGAAGATTAACGTAGGAAGTTGAATGTGAGATAAAGAGCGTCAAAGATGAATTCTCTATCTATAATCATCCATTCTAAACAGAAGAATAAACATCATGATTAACAAAGATAGAAAACATTCACAAGGAAAACAAACTGCAGATTACCAACACAAGAATATTTGAGACAAATGTCCAAGTACTTATGCTCAAAATATTTAAACTACATGCATCGACAATATAAGTCCAGGAAAGTAATTCCACATCAAACTGCAGGATGACATACCAAAAGAACCATAAGCCAATTCTGGAGGCATCGTGAATATTGAATGTTCTCCTTTATTCATAGTAAGGATACCTTGGTCTGAGAACAGAGGATCAACTTCCAACAAAGGCACTTAGCCTAAGGAGTTTTTCACAGAGGATAGATGCAATCCATTCGGGCAATTCTAATTTTATCCACATTCTTTCATATTTGCTCTATCTTTCTCTGAAAATATGCTCCCAAATGAATGCTTTCGCAGGGACTGGTTGCTTGTAATAGAGTATGTACAGAAGCCTGATATGAAAGTATCTTAACCCAGGAATTCTTATCGATGCCAAGCCAAACCTTTGAAAACAAGAGACCCTGCGTTTTTTGTTTTAAAGCGATCTTGGCAATGAGCAATCAGAAGTAGCTCTTTGTCTCGACACTTTGACTCGTGAGCTCATGGCACACTTTGATACTCTCAACACTTTGTTAATTGATTTTTATTTTTCGAGTGAAGTCAGTGGCTCACCCTTCCCATAAGTTCTTAGTCAATGTACTTCAATTTGCACCTGGATATGTGGGAATTTAATACATGTTAGTGTGCTTGACACTTGTGCATGGATATGGGTGCGTTCACTTTCCTCTCTGGAATATATCCCACATATAACACATACAAATGTTGTAATTCACTCATATATGCAGAAGTATAGGACAACTATAGATGCATTGTGCACAATAAATGCCCCTTATGAGCTCCTCCCTTTGGCTTGGCACTTGGTCTTGGGAACTGGGATTTGGTGCTATGTGTGTTATGTTGGAACTCACTTGTGTTTATACTTGGTTGGATCGTGGATACAAGTGGTAAAAATGACACTTGGAGATTGGGTAGAGATTAGACCCAATATTTTTTAAATAAAACCACTAATGCCATGCAGAGAGACCCGAGATCCAAATAGGCACATTTAAGACCAAAAAATACAATTTTTTTGCCAAAATTCTATATTTTTGTTGATCACCAAAATGACTATAATAGTTGTCTACCAAGCTCTACAAAATGATCGAGATTGCAAGTGCCTTTAACGCTTGTTTAAAATGGAAAATCGATGTTGTTTTAAGGACCCAAAAATGCATTGTCAAACTAGCAAGGATAATTTCAAAGATGTTGTTATATGTGCTAGCATCGCCTCCAATGGAGATGGTGTCCTCCTAGGTGCTGCGAAAGTGCCATAATGCTGCAAAATGAGTGAATAGGCTCATAAATTGGCATGAAAATTATAGGGTGCCAACAAGAATAATAACATATATGTTTTTATGTATGGAGTCCATTCCTAGTATATAAGGCCTATAGTGTAAACACAATAAATGTAAGAAGGCTTATTACTAGAAGGTTCCACCTACTAGAATGTTCCTAAGAGATAGATAACACTATATAAAGAAGTGTTGGTAATGTAAAGACCATGGTTAATAATAGTGTGGATGTATCAAGCATTGCTTGAGGAGTTTTATCCTTCCATAAGGATTAATATATGGTGTTACCCTACCTCAAAGATTTCTTAGTCGATCATATTGTATAGTTTCTTCATATGTTTCGAGGATGAAACATGTGAAGGGGGGTCGAATGTAGCATACCACGGGGGGGGATATGACGATATCTAGGGAGGTACCCAATGGGAATAATAATAGATATGTTGTTGTGTATGGAGGCCATTCCTAGTAAATAAGGCCCATAGTGTGAACATGATAAATGTAAGAAGGCTTATTAGAAGGTTCCACCTACTAGAATGTTCTTAGGATATAGATAACACTATATAAAGAAGTGTTAGCAATGTAAAGAGCATGGTGAAGAATATTATAAGTGTGTCAATATTTGCTTGAGGAGTGATTTCCTTCCATAAGGAATAATATATGGTGTTACCCTACCTAAAGGGTTTTCTCTACAATTTGTTTTTTGTTTATCGTTGTGTGTGACTGATTTGGTTCTATATTATATTTTTGGATCTAAGGTATATAACAATTTCCTTTGGCAAGGAAGTGGTGATTTTGAAAGATCTTGGTGGGTTAAATGGAATAAGATGGCAGTTCCTTAGGCATTAGGAGGTTGAGGATTAAAAAATATTCACCTCTTTAGACAATACCTAGAAGTTAAATCTTTATGGTTTGTACTTGCTAAGGATAGTCTCTAGAGTAGAATATCGGTTCAGAAGTACATTTCCCCTGGAACCAAAATTGATTGGATAAAAAAAGAGAATAAGTCAATCTAAAATGTGTCTAATTAGTGGAAAGAATTGTCACCTAGTTATAGGCTCCTTCCTGGCCTGGTGTGTGGGGGAAGGGACACAGGTGAGGATCAGGGTTGATGTAATAATGGGATGTACTCAAGACATTTTTCTTCCAAATTCCCTCATTCAACACTTGCAATATGTTGGGAGAACAATGCTTAATTTCATTAATAAATTGGGGGAACGATGCTTAATTTCATTAATAAATTGGGGGAAACAATACTATGAACAGGTTGGTCGAATTCAATAGATTTGGGTCTAGGTGGGGCATTTAGAAGAGATTGGGAGGTTTTGTTTCAAAATTACAAAGGACCCATATCAGACTTAGTGATAACTTGGATGAACTATTGCGGGGATTAAATAAACAAGGGGGATTGCTCACTACAAAGATGGGTTACTAGGCTCTATTTACATTTTATAAGGATGTAGTTCAGTGATGGAAAAAAGCATTGTGGAAGGTAAAGGCTCCTCACAAAGGGAAACTACTTATGTGGCTTACCCTATAAAATTGGGTCTTGACTTGGGATCTCTTATAACAATGAGGTAAGGTGGGGCCTAGTAGGTGCAATATTTGTAATATGCATGAGGAAACCAACCTCCATCTTTTTCTGCAGTGTCCTTTTTTTGTTCAAGTGTGGCATGAGATTGAAGAGTTACTTGGTTTTGATTCCTTGTGGAAGGGGATAACCATTGAAGCTTTCTTTTATATTTGGTTTACAAGGGAGGAACTATAAACTTTGTGATTTGTGCCTTATATATCCTTATGGGGTATTTGGCTTGCGAGGAATTCTTCCCTTTTCGAGGACAAATTTCTCCCCACATTTCAAATCTTCGTGTATGTGATGGGCTTACTTTACTTTTTAAAGGAGGCTACCAATCAAAGGATTCCAAGGGTAATACGGGACTTGCAGGTCGATACCTCAATTCCTTGAGGCCATTTTGATGGGGGCCAAGGACATAATAGAATAGTTTGCCTTGGATTTACCTTTTTTCTTTTTAATTCAAATTACTATCAGTTTAAAACGAATTTGAGTAAGGGTACTAATAACTTGGGGAAACTTATGGCCCTCTTCTATTTGCTTAAATTTTCTTTGGACAGGGATTTGAGAACAATTCATGTTTTTGGTGACTCCCTTTTGGTAGTTAACTAGATGATTGAGAAAGTGTAGATCCAAAACATTGGGTTAATTGTTGTTGATGACTAGCTAAAGGAGATAGCCATATCTTTCCAGAATATTAATTTTTATCATATCTTCCATGAACAAAATAAAGTGGCAAATAAACTTTCCAAGGAAGGTATGGAATTGATGGAGATCCATTTTGTACACTTGAAATTTTATGAAGGTCAATTTATTGTCAATGGACAGTATAATCATGAGGACTTTTGATAATGCGGTTTATGTATTGAGTCTGTAATATGTCAGAGATACATACAATGTTGTCTGTAGATAATTTATTTTGATTAAGTCTTTAATATGTCGAAGATGCATATAGTGTTGTATGTAGACAATTGATTTTGATTAAGTCTATAATGTGTCAAAGATATGTATAGTGTTATTTGTAGACAGTTAATCTTGATTAAGTATGTAATATGTCAATTCTTACTGATGACAGCTCATTGAGTCTTTTTGTTGAGTCATTGCTAGCTCATTTTTCTATTCGCTTATAGTGCGCATATGTGGGTCGAATATGGTGAGTGCTTAGAGAGTGCTTAGAGCACCTTATGATTGTATTTTATATTCTACTTGAATGTGAAGTACATTTTTTTCTTTGGATAAAAAAATCAAACCGTAATCTCATATATAAAACCTAATACTATTCTAAATTACTTTAAAATATTGTAAAATAAAAAATTTATTTACTTATTAACTTTTTCTCCTTAGAAAAAAGCGTAAATTTTATTTCATCCAGAGAAAAAAGAAATGTACATTTTGTAGAATACATGAGACAATGTATTTAGAAAAGTTGTAGGGAGAACTTTCTAGGCCCCGGGACAACAACAAAAAAAGACCGGTTGAAATCTTCGCCAGAATTACATCCACTAATTGTTTTTACAAAAAAACAGTCATGAAGAAGCTGTCAAGTTTTTTATCAATAGTTGATCAAAATTTGCAGGTTAAATGCCAGAAATAATTGTGATGTATCCTTTATCAAAAAAACTAAAGAGAGATGCCAGTGGGGGCCTTCTCTTTAATAAAAGTCATCCATTGTCCAAAACCCATAGTGTGTTCCTTCTTTGAATTTTGAAATCATCCATTGTCGAAAACCCATTTGAACACCTGCTAGAGAGCAGATCTGCCTTTGAGTTACGCTCCATGTAGACATGCCGCAAAGAGAAAGAATCAAAAGAGTCCAAAAATCTGAAACTTATTCAAGTAATGAAAGCAGAAGAATGTTGTGACATTTTTGTGTTTTCTGGGACCAGTTTATGACTGTAATTGAATCACCAAAAATCTGAATGTTTTTGACACATTTTTCCCCCGCAAAGACTAACAATAGTTATAGAGACATGAGCTCAATATAATTATTTGTGTCAATTCCTATCCCCGTCTTAAGTTTGAAGAAATGGTTTTCCGAAAGATAGATCATTTTACCCCCTCCACAAAGTTGGTTGTTATTTTGTGAAGCCCTGTCAAAATAAGATCAGGGCTTGGTAGAGTCCACTTGTTCTTCCTAAATAATCAAAATTGTACACAGCCCTTTTTCTCATGGGAATTGGGATATAATGTTGAGACCTTGTGTCATTATTATTTCTGGCATTGAGGGCTTATCCTGGAATATGGAAGTGTTACTTTCCAGCCATGCACCCCAACTGAGGATCAACGGGAGTGCCTTGAGCCTGTTATTTGAGTCATTGGAAACCGAATCTCTCCAAGCTTTTTCTACCGAAGGACCCAGCCAGGTGTGTTTCTGACTTGGTTTTTTGGAGCACTCCTACCAGATTTATTTAACAAAAGGGCATATTATAAAGAGGTGTGTCACCATTTCCTCATTATCTTTACAATAAGAACACCAACCTGGGCCCCCCAACTGCCTTTGTTTCATCGTGTCCCATGTGGGTACTTTATTGAGAATTAAGAACCACATAAAAATGTGGGCCTTTAGTTCCTGCTTATGATTGTTGATATTATGCTTTGGTTCCCTTGGAGGAATAGTCATTCTACAATCTTTGGCCATGTGACCAAAATTGTTGCATTTGTAGCATTCTAATTCTTTACTCAAGGATTCAAATATGTTGTAGTTTATGCTCTGTCCTTCATGAGGCCTTATTGGATAACCATTTCTTGTGTAGCCTTCATAGTTTCTTTTGTTCTTGGTATTGACTCTACAATTCACAACTTTGTGCCCAAAATTATTACATGAATAACATAAACCAATAAAAATAGTTTGATACATGGGGGTGGAAGATCTTATGAATGGTTCTACTCTTCTGAATCCTTCTTCTTCTTGAGTTCTTTCCATTGTTGGTTGTTGTTAATTCTAAATTATGAAACTTCTAGGTGGTGCAGTTTCTCTGTGATCTTATTCTTGGATCTTCTTGCCTTCTTTCCTCTTAGGAGAACCTCTAATAATTTTTGCATAGCTTCTTTTCTATATTTCTTTCTTTATTATCTTGGAGCTCGAGCCTTTCTTTGTCTGGTTGTATCCAAGCCCAGATCTGGCATAGTATGACCCTTGACTGCTAATGATCTCATCCAATATGTTGGTGTTGTTTTGATGCATATATTTTTTCTAAAGGTCTTTTCTTAGAGTCGCTATTTCTACTTCCAAACTTTCAATCATCTTCTCCTTTTCATCTAATTGACCTCTTAATGTTTCTTCAATCCTTTTGTTCTCTTCTACTTGAATTTTAACTGCGTGATTATCTGCTCAACTTCTTCTGAGTCGGAATTCTGAGATCCTTCTTTCCTCTTTAGTTCTGCCTTGAGTAACTTGATTTTCTTTCTTCCATTCCTTAGATCTTCTAGGGCACTGATTAATTATGCTCTGAGATCGACTTCTCCTTCTTCTTCTTCCTAGTCTTCCTCGGAATCTTCTACTTCCCTGAAGAGTACTCTTTATGTGTCACTATCAGTGTCTTCATCCTCATCTGATGAGGAACTGTCTTCTTTGGTGCAAAGACTTTTCTTGAAGAATTTGTTTTTTGTTTTTTTTACCCTTTTGATTTTTCTTTTTCTTTCTAGGGGCTTCTTCTTCATCACTTTCCTTTTTGTTAGCATGAGGTAATTTAGAAGAAAAATGACCAATACCATTACAATTAAAACATTTCAATGAAAGCATACCTTTGTATTTGTCATTTCCTCTTTTCAACTTTCTCACGAAGTTTTCCATTTCTTCATCTTCCTCTTAATCATCGTTGCAGCTACAACTTGGATTTGACATTGGCTTCGATTTGTTCCTCTTTATATTCTTGGATGCCTTGAATGTTTCTTCCTTCGTGACTGGGTTCTCTTGCTCTGTCCTCATTTCATATAATGTGAGTATCTCATGTAGCTCATCCATGTTAAAAGTATCTAGGTTTGTTCTTTCTTCAAGGGTTGAAATATTTGGGTCAAATCTCATAGGTAGAGAGCTTAGTACCTTTTGAACAATGATTGGTTCCTTCATCTCTTCTCTGAAACCTTTAATAATTTTTACTATTTCATCAACTCATAGAAAGTAGGTTGCAATGTCTTCGTCTTCCTTCATCTTCAATTGTTCAAACTTAGCCCTGAAGGTTTGGAGTTTATCTTCCTTAACTTTATCATCTCCTTCATAAATATTTTGAAGCTTATCCCAAAGATCCTTTGCAGAATCACAATGCATAACCTTAACAAATACTAAATTAACAAGACTATTTAGAATAGTACCTTTAGCCTTTGAGTTGTTTTCTTCGAGTTTCTTTCCATCCTTGTTTGTTAGGGGGTGGGTGGTGCTTTGTATCCATCTATTATTGCTCGTCGGACATCAAATCCTTATGGCTATAAAAAGGTTTGCATTCTTATACTTGAGAATGCATAATTTTGATCGTCAAATATTGGTGCTCGAATCTTAGTGTATTCCATTATATCCTTCCAGTGGTTAGACTACTTCTTAAAGGACCTGCTTTGATACCAATTGTTGGAATACAGAGAGGGGGGTGTGAATCAGTATTATAACTTTTATTACTTTTAACCATAGTATATATTCTTCAACAATATTTAGTAATTTATACTTAGCATTCAATATATCATCAGCAGTATAATCATAAGTAGTATCACATCACCAATATCACATCAGATACATAGTACACCATAATTTACGTGTAAACTCGAATGAGAGAAAACCACGAAATATTTTTATTATATTTCAAAAGAATGTATTAATTGGAAGCACCAACTTCCCAATTCTCCAGCTGCAACTGGAAGGAGGCTCCAACCTAAAGGAAGCAACAACTCCCTGAATTCGCTAGCTCCAACCAGAAGGAGGCTACAACTCCCTATGTTATCTAGCACCAACTGGAAGGTGGCTACAACCAACTTTCCTTGCCCCATCCTACTTCTTTGAAATATAAATGTAGACCAACCTATCGCTGTCCCTATCATTGGAACTATCACTGTTACTACAACCGATATTGAATTATCTCATCAACATCATTAACCAACCAGATCTACTCACATAAATCATATGCCAAGATCACCACAAACAACTCGCAACCATATCAAAAAATGCCTCAAACAAATACCATATGATATGCCTCAACCATGTACCACAAGATATTCCATAAACCATGTACTAAACAAGTACCAAAACTTTCAAGATGTGCATCAAGCATAAACCATAATCTCCAAAATATCACCAATCCATGCCACGAATATGAGTCATAACATTACTAATATATAACCCTCAAAACTTACACAATGACATACCTCGTAACCTATGTCCATCTTGATGCATAAGCATACCTCGCTGAAACCTGGAACAAGCATCCCCTTTACTTTAACTCATCCTTTCTACCTCATATTTGCCAATAGATCAAGTGTTCACTAGATAGATATTCAATGAACTTGTGTGTGAGAATGAGGGATGCTTGATGTGTATTTATACTCTTCCATGTAACTGTTTTTCAACCACTTTACCCTTAATTAATTTCATGTTGTAACCACTTTACCCTTAATTAATTTCTTGTTACAATTATTTTACTCTTTAATTGTTTTACCCTTTTTCCTAATTTTAGGGTAATAATTGTCTTACCCTTTTTCCTAATTTAGGGTCATATCTATTTTACCTTTTTTCATAATTTTAGGTTCATAATTGTTTTACCCTTTTTCCTAATTTTAGAGTCATAACTGTTTTACCCTTTTTACTCATTTTAGGGTCATAACTGCTTTACCCTTTTTCTTAATTTTAGAGTCAACCGTTACTTTCTTGTTACAACCAATTTTCCCTTAATTAGTGACTTTGGGATATCAGTGTCGGTTGGAAAATCGATGTCAATTGGTATTTCATTTATGGGTTGTCTATGTCTCTTGGGGAGAGGATATTCAATAGGTTGATGTCCATATTCTCTACTCCAAGGTAAATTTAGGGCATGGGAGCTTTAGAGAAAGTTTCAATAGCTTCTGATCTCAGAGAAATTGATGTTGTGTGATTGAGTTAGTATGCACTCTGATGATTCAAGAATTGAGTAGGTGTGAAAACTAAATTCAGATATGGGTCTAGGATTTTCTCAAGGTTATACTTGATTTCCTAATTTTCCATTAGATAGCAATGATAGATTTTCCCATTGGGAATAGGTGCATCAAGGGTTAGATATATTGAATGCTTGACCTAACAATGCAGTGGTACCCCTGTGGGTGAGAAAAATATGTCTCTGTATTCTTCCATGATATTTTCCACTTTCTTCTGTTGGGTGAAGAGACCATGTGCAAATACCATGAAAGTGGTTGTGACCTTCTATTCTCTTTGAGAGAGAATCATGAAGACAATTTTTTTACTGGTATGGGAAATGACCTTCCTACATTGCTTAGCAGATATTAAAGAAATGGTGGTAGGTGGAGCTACCTTTGGTATCATGTACAATTGTCTACCCAAAGTAATAATAACATTGTGAGGTCTAGAATCATATACAACATGTTGTTTCCACAAGTATGGTTGGCTTAAAATAACATCATAAGATTCAAGGGGGGAAATATCACACAATACCTCATTCTTGAATGGCTTGATGTTATAAGGTAGATGACATTATTGGCTGATGTGAAAATCTCTTCCTTGGTGGAGCCACCCAATGGTGTAGGTCTGCAGGGGTGGTGCAGTCAGCAGGTTCAACTGATTGATGACCTACATTGAGATAAATTTATTTTGGCTTCCTCTATAGAAAATTAAATGCAATAGAGCACCATTCACCCACATCTACAAGTGAAAAATATGTTCACCTTCCTCCTTTTCTTCAGGTTCTCTTGGTTGGACCTTGGTGGTAGAGAAAATGGCATTGTGTTCTGCATCAATGATCCTCTTCCCCTTGTTTGGATCTGATTCAAAGTCTAAACCTGCCTCTGAATCTAAGGATTTTAGTTCAGACACCAATGACTAATTCAAGCGACATTCATCGATGTTATGCCAAGGGATTTTATGGAATTCACACCACTTCCTAGTGTATTTGTTCATCTTCTCATTAACCTTCTTTGTTTGCAGCTTGGATTGGTTTTCTTTAGGGGGTCCATCCTTACTATCTCCTTTGATCCATGGGTGGGGGGAACCTTTGCCTTGCTTATGTTGTGAGGAATTTGCAGATACAAACTCCCGCTTCTTCTATTTAAAGTTTTTCTCGATTTTGACATCATATCGATAAGTCACGCCTGATGATCAGATGTTCAAAAACCCAATTTATATTTGGATGTATCTATGCAGACAGTCGCAGTACCTTATCACCAGATTTTGTTCAGAGTCTTTGATACCCATCTTGGTGTGCAAAGTATGCAAGATATTTGTGAACTCTGGTATTGTTTGGTCCCATTCCTTTCCCGGTGTGGTCCATTTTGCATATTGGTCATCATAGCTTCCAACAGGGTAGTATTGTTCCTTAATAACATCCCTGAAAGAATCACAATTGGTTGCAACAGAAAATATTGTAGACTCCTTAGTGTCCTTTTTCTCACTATAATTCTCCTACTAATCCTTGACATGGGGGACATCTTTAAGGAGTGCAAAGGTAATCTTTTCTCTATTGAAAAAATTATGGAATGAAAAATACCCTTCTAGCATATTCAACCATTTGTCTACAACATCCACATCTATCTGGCCTTCAATTAAGGGGATATCAAAATGGAATTGTATCTTGAACGAGGTTGTGCCTCCAAAGTGGCCACTTGATGTATATGTGTCTCTTATTGGCAGTCATTAAAGGATATGTGCAAAGATATTTGTCATATCATTCCTTTGTCCTGCGAGGGATTCCTTAAGAAATATGTTAAAAGGATCTCTTGCTCCATCATCTCTCTTTTCTTTCGCCATGGGAGGCCATCATGATCGGCGGGGATGGTCTTGCAAGGGCTCAACTACGTTGAGTCCCAACTCCTTGTACCCTGACAACGTTGGGGACATGCACAAAGAAACAAATAAAGAGAAGACTATTATGATATCACTGATCCAGATTTATAAATGGAATGAAATGAAATATATATGTATATAAAATAAACACACATATACACAATAAAACTTGACTTCTATTAATAAAGAAAACTTGTTGAAACTGTAAAAATGCATACTAAAACAAACTTGCTTTAATAGTGGCAGCTTATCTTTGAGAAGAGATGTGATGGCTATGTTCATTCAAAATAACATGAGTACAATGAGGCTCCAAAGACCTTTTTAACATAAAACATAAATGAGAAAACCATAAACATCCAAAACCCTAACCCTAGGAGATGAAACGCTAAAAGGTTTGTGGGCCCCAATGGGGGTAGTTAATACATCAACTTCTCAAGGGCCTAAATTTTGCATACAATATATATTTTGGGTGCTCAATACACTGTTGGAAAGGTATATCCGATGAGTACATATTCCGTTCATCCTAGCATCTTCCTTTGGCTACATTCCATGCGTTGTCAATCCCAAAAAAAGTCATTTAGGGCCTCGAAAAATCCCAGGAAGTTTGGGGCCCGAAAAACTGTAAAACAACTACCAAAATGGAAATTGTTCTTTAATCCAGTGGAATAGGTGGGTGGACACTGATATCCAGCTAGATCAGGGGACTGGCCCAGGATGTAGTTTTTTTTCTAGGATGCGACCATCATTTACCTAAGCATCTCGAGAAATTCCTTCCAAAATTTGACCCTGATAAAAAAGAGTATATGGATGACCACATTAAGAAATTATTTCTTGTTGTTAGATTAATGAATGTTGAACACAAATATGTGCTATGTAGATTATTCCCTTTCAATTTTGAGGGAAAAGCTTTCACTTGGTACTTTTCTCTTAGACAAGGATCAATCACAATTGGGAGGATTTTGAAACTTCTTTTTCAAACAAATTTGGAGATGACAAAAGCCCAACAATCCTAGTTTTGGAATTATCTAGAATTCAAATGGATCCTAAATAAAAATTCAATGATTTTAATCAAATATTTTTATCATTAAGAAATAAAATTCCAGATACTTATAAACTTTTTTTGACGTGTCCATTGAATTTTACACTTCAACTTTGCGAGTTACCATTTCCATGTTTGTTAAAAGATCCAAGAAATATACCTTTGAAGCAAATTTTAAACAGGCAATAAAAGTAAAAAAATATATCCCCAGTCTTAAGGGTAACCCAGGGTTAGAAAATGAACAAGATGCATAATATAGAAAAAAAACAACTACTCAAGCCAAAACTCCTCCTAATAAAAAATATCAAGATTTGATGGACATGGAAAACCTCCAAACAACTGTAAATTTCAAATGAAATTGTAGATCTAGAAAAAATAAATTGGAGAAGGCTCATCCATTAGAAATTATTTCAAACCTCCTTTTAAAAATACTTTTCCTCTAGAAAACAAAATTTCTCCACCTGCTGAGGGAATTAATGTGGAATATTTTGTTAATATATTCAACGAAATTTCTTATGGAGAATAACCCTCTTCAGGTGGGCAAGATGAAGAAGAGGAGGAAGGAAAATAAAAAGAAGAAAAATATGGTAATGGAGACAAAACATCTGAACACATAGTTAACCATTTCTAAGATGTTTCTCACAACTTGTTTATAGAAGATCAAGATGATGACGAGGAGGATATTCATCTATGGGTTGGAGATAGAACCTCGATATGCCTCTTGTACTTGTGTTTTTTTCATAGTTATGCAAATGTGATTTTAAGAAGTATTTTTATGATATCTGTGACCACTTCATGGTTCCTCTATTCTATACATATTTAGTTGACCATCCCAAAGACTGTAAAATGAAGCCATAAATACCATCAAGGATATAGGGGATTGGTATATGGAGAATTATTACACCTATATTAGGATTTTTGGATGTACCTCTTCCCCACACTTGCTTCCCAAGTATGTCCTTGATAGGTTGGCCATCAGGGAAATTTCCTATCAAACTGATGATAAAGGGATTACCTATTTTCTATCTACACATGAAAAACATATATGGGCAAGGTTCCCTATCAAAGTGGGATTTTTTCATTATTGAATTCCCCTTATGAAAGAAAAGAAGTCAGAACCATCAAAGAGATCAATCTTTGTACATGAATGGCTAGGAGACATGACCCAAGGGGCATTGTTGAAGAACATATTAAAGTTGTGGGATTCGACCCCTATTAAAAAAATGATCCTAATGTTCTGGATGTCATTTTATATGGATTTGTGTCATATGAGGAGGTACTGTCTAATATCGAGGATAGTAAGGAACCAAAAAAAATGCAATATGTTCAAGAGGATAATGAAGAATATCCAATATCGAAAGACCAAAAACTATAAGAAGGTGAGAAAGAATATGATGAAGATAAGAAGCAAGATGAGACCCTTAAATAAGAGTAAAAAATAAATACAACCTTCATCAAAGAGTCGTTTTTCCTAATTGCAAAAATTCATATTTGAAGTTATTTCCCCCCTCTTCTCCTTTTCCCAAAAGCAATTAATGAAAGGAAGCTTGGTAGTTGAGAAACCAACTTCCTACCTTAATGAAGGTATGTAGGAATGGTTGGGACAATTGAAGATCATCAGCCTAAGCTCCAACCAATTACCCACCTCATTTTTGGGGTTGAATGATGAATTCCCATGATAGAAGCAACAAGGAAAAGGGGTAACCTTTGAGGGAGAATGAAGATAGAGAAAGCCAAGAAGAGTGGAAATTTTTTCCAGGGGAGCAGACTCTCTAAAGCTTAGTTTTGTAATGTACCTAATTCAACCCTTTGTAATTGTACATATAGTCTAGTGAGCCATTAGTACCAGCTGTGAATGTAAATGTACATAAATGTTGGTGAGTTGTTAGTGCCAAGTTTTTGTTTTTCACACACCTGAGCAATGTGTGGGGATTGCACATCAAAGGAAGGGTGCAAACATTTCACAGTGTTGTGCGCACTTGAGTAAGTGTGTGGGGATTACCTAGTAGTGTGCATCAAGTTAAGTTATATGTGTGTGTGTGTGTGTGTGTGTGTGTGTGTGTGTGTGTG
>CBVK0102409822.1:0-18862 GCA_900067695.1 Picea abies | reverse complement strand
TATGATTAATCTCCATCCAAGATACTTGAGTAGATCTCCAAATCTTCATCAAATCTTCAAGGGGTTGAAGAGGAAATTCGAATTTGAGGCTTGATGGTCAAATTTGACTTGGTTGGAATCTTCAAATACACCTGTAAACATCATGAAACTCATCCCACTTTCATATATGAGTGTAAACATGTCATTTTTCCAATATTTAATCATAAATTCACTCAAAAACACTAAAATAGATGCATTGGAAAATAATATGTCTAAAACCCATGTAATCATGAATATGGTTTAATGTAAGGGTGTGGGAAAGCGAAATATGGTTAAAAGTGAAGTGAAAGTGACTTGAAAGTTAAGTGAAAGGTTGGTAAAAAGATGGTACTTTGGCGACCCAATAGTGGTTAAGGTTTGAGACTCAATGGGCATGGGGTTCATGACATACACAAGGTTGTAGTGTCTCATTCATGGGTGCCTTTGTAGAGGGTGTGCGACACCTTTGTTTGCAATGCAATTTTTCCAAGCCCATTGTTTTGTCATTCTTTGTTTCTTTCATATTTAAAGGACAAGTTGAAGGCCACTATCCTGGCGTGGTGTCCAAATAATGACAATTTCAATCACAAACACTTAGTGGAAATGATAAGGTTGGCTTGTGATGAGACCCCCTTTCTCTCAGCCATGAAACTAAGAGCCATTACCCTGGCTTGATGACAAATGATGGTAATTCAATACCACTAAATATCTATGAACATGATAGGCTGACTCGTGGTGAGACCTCCTATCCTCCAACTAAACCTTTAAGCATTCTTAATAATTATTCTTGTGGGTCCCCTTTTTCTTACAAATAAGTGTTTCATTTCCTTCCAGGGGGGATCCCTTGGAGAAGCATCTAGAAGGTTTATATATAGGATTTTATATTTTATCCGACATCAATCCCTCTGGGACTTCAACCCCTTCTTCCCATAGAATGAGGGACAACCCCTTCTTGAGTCAATACACCCTAAAAATACCAAGAGATAAGGAAATGGTGATGGAAAGTGGTAAGTGTGGTCATAAACGGTACGGTGGACCTTCAAGGGAGTTGCTAGTAGAAAACCCATTCCCAAAGAAGACCACTTACTAGGGAACAATGTCAACGACCAAGGTGAATTAGGGAAAAATGCATAATGTCCAACCATATATCATGAAATCTAAAACAGTCTAAGATACAACATACTCAAATGCCTCAAATATTGAAATGACACTCACCATAATACCTGACTTGTACCTCATGGAGCAATGCCCATTTCCTCTTGGAAGCCAACTGGTGTGGTGGATGCCATTTGAAAATATACGAGATCTGTGGTGGTCAGAAGGGTCTCCATCTTTGCAAAAGGATACATCTAGTCATGTAGTTTCTCGACACTCCATATCTGCAACCTGAGGGCCTTAAGACATAATCTCCTTAGTTATCCCACAAAATGGGGATAATAGGGAGAACGAGCATAGCTTGGTATTCCATGGGGCAAGAAGGCCACATGTTGGATGCCTAAGAACTACACATCGAATCACAAAAACATGCATTTGGATGCTTACATGGCATCATGGAGTATCTAACCTATCCCCTACCACCTAAATGTTTTTCTTGAAGGAGGAAAAACAACACATTTTTTAGGCTTGAGGTCATAGAGGGGCTAGGATTTGGTGGTGATGGAGTTTCCCATTGAGACTTAGCATGATTTTATTAGAGGAGGCATGGAGGGGGCATAACACATGAGAAGAATTCCTTTGGAGGCCAAACGTTCCATCCCCAACCTCAACTATTTGTCAAATATTCCAAAACGTTTCCCTAAAAGGGAGATGCCATCTTGTTTTTAGGGTTTCTAATGTGCAAAAGTGAAATTTAAATGAATTATTTAATATTATTTGTGTAAAGGGACAATATTAGGGATGTTGACCCCTATCTTTTTGTTTACCCTAAAATTAAGTGGACAAACTATGTGTTAGACATTTTGTATAAGTAGAGATCATGTGAATCTCTTTTCATAACATAACTCTCCCATTGTGGCAAGGACTTTGTTGAAATTTTTGCTAGCTTTGAGAATTATGGTGTTTCTATATTGAGAAAATGTTTTATGGTGCTATCTTTTGGTGAATGAATGAGGAGTGATGCACACCTCTTGGATGCTTGTTCTCTTGATCTTGAATGGTGAATTTGGTTGGTGAAACTAGGGTTTGATCTCTCTTTCTCGAAATTGGTAAGGAAAAATATGCATTGTTAGTTATTTATTGCTATTTCTTAGTTATGGTTGTTTGAAACCCTAGGAGGAGTATGTTGGATACATCCTCCATTAAGCTTCATCTAATTTTCTAAAGTTTACAAGTTATTTTGTAAGGGTTGCTAGGAGGAATACGAGTGTGTATACCCTCTTAGATTTACCCTAAGTTTGATTGGTATACCATAGAAAGTAAAAGGTATTACACCCCTAGGGTATTTGTTGATATAAATATTTAGTCTAAGACTCCATTTACCCAATTTTAAAGGCACTAATCTGAATATTTTGCATTGGAGAAATAAAATAGTGAGTTGGGAAACATGAATTTTTTCCATTTCAAGTTTCTGCAATTTGGATTTTGTTCCTTGTGCCTAGAGCACCTCTTAGCCACTAATGTGTCTCATATAAAGGAGAATTTCTTTCTTCTGTAATAAACTTTCATCTTCAGCCATTAGGATTGCGTAAACCCAAATCAAACTTTCTCTAATAACTCTCAATTCAACCACTGAAGTTTGCTAATATTTTTCCCACATATTCTAGTGATCATAGCACATCTTTTAGTAGATTTTTGGCAAGTATTAATTGTTGAATATATTTCTGTAATAAATTGTTTGTTACAGCCATAAGTCTGATTATTATCTCTATATAAAGTTCTTACTACAACCTTACCTTTTGTGCTAGTATCTTGTTCCTTTAATCTTGAGTTTCACTTGTGTTTTACTAGTTTATCTCTTGCATAATTTACTTGATTTCTAGCACTTGTTTTAGCAATTTATGTGCCATTTCATTTCTGATATATATTGTTAATAACTTCTGCAATTAGAGATAAAAATATTAAATTTCTTGTCCATCGTATACTTGGGCTTGTATCGTTGTTTTCCTTGTGTCTCAGGAAAGTACAATAAAATTTTGCAAGGTCTACTACTTCTTGGCAACCCTTGGCTACCATCAAGACCTTACTCAAGCCCTTATCCACAAATAGTAACTTGAAATGCATTGGAATTCATTCATACATCACACTTTCCATCTCATTCCCCCTAGGGTCACCAAGATTCCCCCCTTGAGGTAACCACTTCACCTCTAAAGTGATGGGAACACCTATCTAAGGTGACAATGGGTAGGTTCTCTCTTAGTTGTCACCATTTTGGTGGTTGGGTCGGGATTTTCCCAACCTACAACTGGTGTTATAACATTTTGGTGTCATTTCCGGGAATGATTTTGGATCCTCTTTCGAACCCTAAAATACACTTTGACAAGCTATCCCAAAACCTTTTTCCTAGATTCCATGGTGAATCCACCTAAATAATGTACCCTTTTTAGTTTTTTGATGAGTTCTTATTGAAGATAATCTAGAGACTCCACCTTCCTAGAACCCTTCCTCTTCTAATCCTTTTCCTCCATGGAGGTTCAAACCTTCTAAGGTCTACCAAAGAAGGCCTCCCCTCAAGTATCTTGTTGTCAAAACCATCTTCCATGATACCCTTCCCCTTGCTCCAATGGCTCACCCTTGGGAAAAGGACCTCTACAAACCCCTTAACATGGTGACCATCCTTGGATACCCCAACACAATGCCAAAAGAGTCAAATAAGTGGTTGCCAAAGTTCCCAAGCAACAATGTAGTGACTGATGAAGATCATATTTACACCATAGGCTAGGACATGGATAATGCAGAAGTTGAGAATGAGGATGTAGACATGAAACTATTGGATTCATCATTGATCGAAGAAGCTCTAGGATGGTTCAAAGGCCTTCCAGATAATCACCTCACATCCTATGAAGATTTTCCAAGTTATTTAAGAGAAAATGGTGAACGAAGAAAGAAAGTGGGATGCTTGTAGCTCAATTAAATCGGATAAAGAAACATGAGAATGAAACAATGAGTGAGTTTGACACCATATTCGACATATTATACAATCATATTCCATAATAGTTTCGTCCTATCGCTGCAACAATTCACCTCCACTATGTGAATGCATTTGATGGACAATTTCGTTTTCTTCTGAAGGACAAGAAGCCCACTTCTTTGGCAGAAGACAAAGAGTACAATACAGAGATTGAAGAAAATCTCCCTGAATCGAAGGTAGATCCTTTTCAATATCCTTGTGTCAAGGAAGAAGAAAAGAATAAAGCTTCTAGTAGCAGTGCTCTTGATCCGATTTCCCTCTTGAATCAAAATATATATCATATGAGTACTCAATTTGTTCAAGCACATAATCAGATCATGGGCCGTTTGAATACTGTGGAAAGAAATAAATCTACCTCCAGACCTCAGTTTATTAGACAACATAGAGATGCCATAGGTTGGAAACCAAGGCCTCAACAAGAGGAAAAGGCCCATGATAATTTGGAACTAGTTGGGATGGTTGACACATAATCTTCTTGGTGCCTTCCATGCCAAGAGCCTCACAAGAGCCTCACAAAGAGTGTCCCCGACAAGATGAAGATTCTTCTGACAGTATGAATTTCATGGATATGATATGAACTTTCCAAGAGGAACAAGTCACATAAGAACATATCAACATAGCCATAAGACAGAGGGAAAGGGAGGGGAGACTCTAGGCCTTGAATCCACTTACAAACGATGAAAAGAAGGAGATAAGGAAGAGGGAATATTTGAATTACACTAGATCACATCCTTCAATTCCTCCTCCATCTACAAAGAAGGTGGTTCCACGACCTTCACCTCTAGTATATGAGTTTCTTCCTAAGACAAATCCCACAGGTGAGATTCAATTGAATATAGACGTTGTAACCATGTTTGGAAAGTTGAATATGACGGTCCCAATAATAGAGATGTGCAAGATCTCTTATTTAAGGAGGGAGGTATTGAATTTATTACATGTACCTATTGAGAAGGAATATCCTCCCATCATTCTGAACACTATGTATCTTGATTGGAAAAAGGACAACAATCCTCCTTTCTATCTTTCATTAGGCATGAATGGCCTCCGCTTGAAAAATTGTATGCTAGATTCTGGGGCTTATGCAAATGTCATGTCATTGAATGTTATGGAACAACTTGGTTTGAAGACAACACGACCCTATGTAAAATTTTATGGAATTTATTCTAAAAGGGTCAAGGTTTATGGGTTATGTGAGGACATTCGGGTATTTTTGATTAATTTTCAACATATTAGCCTCCTCATTAACATAGTGGTGGTCGATGTTCTGGACGCTTGGGGGATTCTCCTGTCAAGGAGTTGGTCTATTTCCCTTGGGGGTTTCATCAACATGGACCTTACCCATGCACACATCCCCATGGGAGATGACAATTTTGAAGTATTATACAACTGAGAGAGAGATGGACAGCATGTGACTGATCCCAATGGTATTGAATACAAAAGTGAAGATAAGTTTGATGATGTCCTAGATTCCACTGAGTTCAATTCACAAGACTTACCATTTACGTAGGAAGAATCCGTAGACATACTTCTTCCAAGGGAAAATGAATACAAATACATACTTGCAAAGTTCCAAGGGAAAGAGCTAGGGTCCATCCAGATATTGAAGAAAGAAGATAAAGAAACACCCTAGATTTTATGGTTTGTTGTTTCATTGTAGGCACAAGTCTAATGGGAGATGTTATTGTTCTCATGTAGGCTATGACAATCACATGTCCCCAAGTAGGAGCTAGATGTTATCGACATTTTGTGGTATAACTAAGGGGATGATGTATTGAGGCCCTCGTATTGTAGATACAGAGTGCCAAGAGACCACATGACTAGCTGTGTCAACTTTAAAATACCGAAGTCCACTCTATCACCACATTCTGATCCAATATTAGTGAAATCAACCGCACCAACTAGCTTCTGGAAGGTAGACAGGTCTTTCTCCATGCGATACAAGTCCGGTATTGTGGTAGGTAATCACCCTAATATCTGAGGCATTTAAACATGTTGTATTTAAACGGATTTTGATTATAGACGACCTTCTTGGACATTATGATTTTGAACCTGTTTCACCTTGGTGAGTGTCATATAATTCCTAGTAAGGGGCCAAGCTTTGGGGAAGGTTTGTGACTAGGGGTCCCTTGAGGGGTTATCGTACCATTCCCGACCATACTTACCACTTTCCTCTCATTAATTTCTCATCACATTTCCCTCTTCTAGGCCCTTTGAGTTTAGTGACCCAAGAAGGTCATATACCTCATTTCATGGGAAGAAGGGGCTGAAGGCCCAGGGGGATGGTTGCTGGAAAAAGCTAAGAGACTAAAATATAAACCTTCTAGATGCTCGCCCAGTCAGGTCTTGAGAACAATGAAGTGATTCTCTTGAAATAATTGAATACCTGCACAATATACAAAACACAATAAATATCTCGCTTGAATACAAGACTAACAAAAGTGCGTTACAATGCTTTACATGGTTATCCATATGGAACGTTTTGGAACTCTTCATTCAAGAAACATTTTGTTACTACCCACCAAGATAATCGATTCACTATTGGGAGTGCACACGTGTTTGGATAATTGATTAATTAATAAATATCAATAAATGGGTTTGGAAAAAGGTTGCATTAAGGAAGAAGGTGCAACACACCCCCTACAAAGGCACCCATAAAGTAGATAATACGATCCCTTGTATGTCATGAAACTCATTTACCTATGAATTTTAAGCCCCTATCCACCTCATCATCCACTACATAACCTTAAAGGGCCACCCTTG
This sequence comes from Picea abies, assembly GCA_900067695.1. Lineage (NCBI taxonomy): Eukaryota > Viridiplantae > Streptophyta > Pinopsida > Pinales > Pinaceae > Picea > Picea abies. The sequence goes on along the minus strand of CBVK0102409822.1, from coordinate 11,958 downwards.
GGAGCATCCCCTACTTGAGGGTTTTGGTCTACCCAATACGAATTTTATGACACCCCTCCCATACCTAAACTTGGTCAATTGTATAGGGTCTTAGAGCATTTGTTTAATTTGATGAGGTAGTTTTTATGCACATGTTTAGGTTCCTTTCTTATTAGACGTGGTTTACAATTGTCATGATATCTTTGACTTGAGATCTTTGGAGGACGTAACCTTTTGTTTTGCATGACCCATGCTTGGTGACCAGTTTTGGGAGAACATGCCTAGCTTGGGATTCCATGGGGAAAAAATCCCATAGGTTGGATGCCTAGGGCCCACACACTGGATAACAGAGACATGCCTTTGGAGGCTTACATGGCATCATGGAATATCTAATCTAGCCCCTACCACCTAAAATTTTTTCTTGAAGGAGGAAAAATGTCACATTTTTTAGGCTTGATGTCATAGAGGGGATATGGTTTGGTGGTGATGAAGTTGCCCATTGAAAATTATCATGATTTTATCAGAGGAGGCATGGAGGGGGAATAATGCATGAGGATAATTCCCGTGGAGGCCAAACATTCCATCCCCAACTTCAACTATTTGTCAAATATGCCAAAACCTTTCCCTAAAAGGGAGACATCATCTTGTTTTTAGGGTTTCTAATGCGCAAAAGTGAAATTTAAATGAATTATTTAATATTATTTGTGTAAAGGGACAAGATTAGGGCTGTTGACCCCTATCTTGTGTTTTACCCTAAAGTCAATTGGATAAACTATGTGTTAGACATTTTTTATAAATAAATATCATGCGAATCTCTTTTCATAACATAACTCTCCCATTGTGAGAAGGAATTTGCTGAAATTTTAGCTAGATTTGAGCATTATGGTGTTTATCTCTTGATAAAATGTTTCATGGTGCTATATTTTGGTGAAGGGATGAGGAGGAGTGATGCACACCTCTTGGATGCTTGTTCTCTTGATCTTGAATGGTGAATTTGCTTGGTGAAACTAGGGTTTGATCTCTCTCTCTTGGAGTTGGTAAGGAAAAATATGCATTGCTAGTTATTTATGTATATTTATTGGTTATGGTTGTTTGAAACCCTAGGAGGGGTATGTTGGATACACCCTCCATTAATATTCATCTAATTTTGTAAAGTTTACAAGTTATTTTGTAAGGGTTTCTAGGAGGAATACGAGTGTGTATACCCTCTTAAATTTACCCTAAGTTTGATTGGCATACCCTAGGAAGTAAAAGAGATTACACCCCTAGGGTCTTTGTTGATATAAATCTTTATTCTAATACTCCATTTACCCAATTTTAAAGGCACTAATCTGAATATTTTGCATTGGAGAAATAAAATAGTGAGTTGGGAAACATGAATTTTTGTCATTTCAAGTTTCTGCAATTTGGGATTTGTTCCTTGTGCCTAGAGAACCTCTTAGCCACCAAGGTGTCTCATCTAAAGGGGAATTTATTTCTTCTGTAATAAACTTTCATCTTCAGCCATTAAGGTTGCATAAAACCTAATCAAACTGTCTCTAATAACTCTCAATTCAACCGCTGAAGTTTGCTAATATTTTTCCCACATATTCTAGTGATCATAGCACATCTTTTAGTAGATCTTTGACAAGTATTAATGGTTGAATATATTTCTGTAATAAATTTTTTGTTACAGCCATAAGTATTATTATTATCTCTATATAAATTTTTTACTACAACCTTACCTTTTGTGCTAGTATCTTGTTCCTTTAATCTTGAGTTTCACTTTTGTTTTACTAGTTTACCTCTTGCATAGTTTACTTGATTTCTAGCACTTGTTTTAGCAGTTTATGTGCCATTTCATTTCTGATATATACCGTTAATAACTTCTGCAATTAGGGATAAAAATATTAACTTTCTTGTCCATCGTATACTTGGGCTTGTATCGTTGTTTTCCTTGTGTCTCGGGAAAGTACAATAAACATTTGCAAGGCATACTACTTCTTGGAAACCCTTGGCTACCATCAAGACCTTACTCAAGCCCTTCTCCACAAATAGAAACTTGAAATACAAGGGCATTCATTCATACATCACACTTTCCATCTCATTCCCCCTCGGGTCACCAAGATTCCCCCCTTGAGGTAACCACTTCACCTCTAAAGTGATGGGAACACCTATCTAAGGTGACAGTGGGTAGGTGCTCTCTTAGTTGTCACCATTTTGGTGGTTGGGTCAGGATTTTCCCAACCTACAACTTGTGTGATAACATTTTGGTGTCGTTTCCAGGAATGATTTTGAATCCTCTTTCGAACCCTAAAAGACACTTTGAAAAGCTATCCCAAAGCCTTTTACCTAGCTTCCATGGTGACTCCACCTAAAGAACGTACCCTTTTTAGTTTTTTGATGAGTTCTTATTGAAACTAATATAGATACTCCACCTTCCCAGAACCCTTCCTCTTCTAAACCTTTTCTTCCATGGAGGTTCAAACCTTCTAAGGTCTACTGAAGAAGTCCTCCCCTCAAGTCTCTCGTTGTCAAAACCATCTTCCATGATACTCTTCCCCTTGCTCCAATGGCTCACCCTTGGGAAAAGGACCTCTACAAACCCCTTAACATGGTGACCATCCTTGGGTACCCCAACACAATGCCAAAAGAATCAAACAAGTGGTTGCCAAAGTTCCCAGGAAACAATGTAGTGACCGTTGTAGATCATCTTTACACCATAGGCTAGGACATGGATAATCCAGAAGTTGAGCATGAGGATGTAGCCATGAGGCTATTGGATTCATCATTGACAGAAGAAACTCTAGGATGGTTCAGAGGCCTTCCAGATAATCACCTCACATCTTATGAAGATTTTCCAAGTTATTTAAGAGAAAATGGTCAACGAAGAAAGAGAGTGGGATGCTTGTAGCTCAATTCAATCGGATAAAGAAACATGATAATGAAACAATGAGCGAGTTTGAAACCATATTCGACATATTGTACAATCATATTCTAGAATACTTTCGTCCTACCGTTGCAACAATTCACCTCCAATATGTGAATGCATTTGATGGACAATTTCATTTTGTTTTGAAGGACAAGAAGCCCACTTCTTTGGCAGAAGCCAAAGAGTACAATGCAAATATTGAATAAAATATCCTTGACTCGAAGGTATATCATTTTCAATATCCTCGTGTCAAGGAAGAAGTAAAGACTAAATCTTCCAGTAGCAGTGCTCCTGATCCGATTTCCCTTTTGAATCAAAAGATAGATCATATGAGTACTCAATTTTTTCAAGCACATAATTAGATCATGGGACATTTGAATACTGTGTAAAGAAATCAATCTACCTCCAAACCTAGTTTACTAGACAACAGAGAGATGCCACATGTTGGAAACCAAGGCCTCAACAAGAGGAAAAGGCCCATGATAATTTGAAACTAGTTGGGATCATTGACACATAATCTTGGTGCCTTCCATGCCAAGAGCCTCACAAAGAATATGAGTGTCCCCAATGAGATGAATATTCTTTCGACAATATGAATTTCATGGATATGATATGCACTTTCCAAGAGGAACAAGTCACACACGAACATATCAACATAGCCATAAGACAAATGGAAAGGGAGGGGAGACTTTGGGCCTTGAATTAGTTTACAAACGATGAAACAAAGGAGCTAAGGAAGAGGGAATATTTGAATTACACTAGATCACATCCTTCAATTCCTCCTCCATCTACAAATAAGGTGGTTCCACCACCTCCACCTCTAGTACATGAGTTTCTTCCTAAGCCAACTCCCACATGTGAGATTCAATTGAATATAGACATTGCAACCATGTTTGGAAAGATGAATATGACAGTCCCAATCATAGAGATGTGCAAGATCCCTTCTTTAAGGAGGGAGGTATTGAAGTTCTTACATGTACCTGCCGAGAAGGAATATCCTCCCATCATTATGAACACTATGTATCTTGATCGACAAACAAACAACAATCCTCCTTTCTATCTTTCATTAGGCATGAATGGCCTCCACTTGAAAAAATGTATGCTAGATTCTGGGGCTTACACAAATGTCATGTCATTGAAGGTTATGGAACAACTTGGTTTGAAGAAAAAATGAAACTATGTAAACTTGTATGGATTGATTCTAAAAGGTTCAATGTTTATGGGTTATGTGAGTACATTCATGTATTTTTGATTGATTTTCCACATATCAGCCTCCTCATTAACATAGTGGTGGTTGATGTTCTGGACTCTTGGGGGATGCTCCTGTCAAGGAGTTGGTCTACTTCCATTGGGGGTTTCATCTTTATGGGCCTTACCTATGCACACATCCCCATGGGAGATGACAATTTTGAATTATTATACATCCAAGAGAGAGATGACTAGCATGTGAGTGTTCCCAATGGTATTGACTACAAAAGTGAAGATGAGTTTGATGATGTCCCAGATGCCACTGAGTACAATCCACAAGACTTACCTTTTATGTAGGAAGAATCCATAGACGTACTTCTTCCAAGGGAAAATGAATACAAAGACAAACTTGCAAAGTTCCAAGGGAAAGAGCTAGGGTCCATCCAAATATTGAAGAAATAAGATAAATAACTCGATGAAGCCATCAAAAAGGCATTTAACACAAAAAATCCTTCTTATGCATACATCGAGAATGTACCTTACATCAATTACAATGAAGGAAGTCTTGCACTCATGTGGGACAAAAGGAAGGGAAAGCTCAAGTATGACCAAAAATACAATAGTTCATGGCTTGTCCCTCACATCATCACGAAGAAGTCTGACAAAGAAAATTACTATTTGACAACCTTGGATGGGAGAAAGATGCCATTACCAGTGGATGGATTTCTTCTCTGACCTTATGTTAAGATCACATGATTTCTTCAGGGCCCAGGCCCTAGGTAAGTAGGTAGGTCATATTTCTTTCCTTGCAATTTGTATCTTGATTTATCATGTTATTTTAGATGCATTTCATATTTCATTTTTCTCTACTTGCATATTGATTTCATGCTTAGTTTATAAATTTTTGAAAAAATGCTAAATTTTTCTTTTCTAGATTAGTTTTCATTTTTTATTTTAATGTATATGGATGAAGGGTGATAGAACCAACCTAGATTTTAAGGTTTCTTGTTTTAGTGTAGGCACAAGTCTACTGGGAGATATTATGTTTCTCATGCAGTCTATGACGAGCACCTGTCACCAAGTAGGAGCCAAATGTTATCGAAATTTTGTGGTATAACTAAGGGGATGATGTATCGAGGCACTCATGTTGTAGATACAGAGTGCCAAGAGACCACATGACTAGCTGTGTCAACTTTGAAATACCGAAGTCCTCTCTATCACTACATTCTAATCCAATATTAATGAAATGAACCACACCAGCTAGCTTCTAGAAGGCAAATGGGTCTTTCTCCATGCGATACAAGTCAGGTATTGTGGTAGGTAATCACCCTAATATCTGAGGCATTTAAACATGTTGTATTTAAATTGATTTTGATTATATAAGGCCTTCTTGGACATTATTCTTTTGAACCTGTTTCACCTTGGTGAGTGTCATAGAATTCCTAGTAAGGGGCCAAGCTTTGGGGAAGGTTTGTGACTAGGGGTCCCTTGAGGGGTTGTCATACCATTCCCAACCATACTTACCACTTTCCGCTCATTAATTTATCATCACATTTCCCTCTTTTAGGCCCTTTGACTTTAGTGACGCAAGAAGGTCATATACCTCATTTCATGGGAAGAAGGGGCTGATGGCCCAGGGGGATGGTTGTTGGAAAAAGATAAGAGACTAAAATATAAACCTTCTAGATGCTCACCCAGAAAGGTCTTGAGAACCATGAAGTGATTCTCTTGAAAGAATTGATTATCTGCACAATATAAAAAACGCAATAAATATCTAACTTGAATACAAGACTAACAAAAGTGCATTACAATGCTTTACATGCTTACCCCTATGGAACTTTTTGGACCTCTTCATTCAAGTGACATTTTGTTACTTCCCCCCAAGTTAATCGATTCACTATTGGGAGTGCACACGTGTTTGGATAATTGATTAATTAATAAATATCAATAAATGGGCTTGGAAAAATGTTGCATTGAGGAAGAAGGTGCAACACACCTCCTACAAAGGCACCCATACAGTAGATAATACGAACCCTTGTATGTCATGAAACTCATTGAACTATGAAATTTAATCCCCTATACACCTCATCATACACTACATAACCTTGAAGGGCCACCCTTGGGAGCATCCCCTACTTGAGGGTTTTGGTCTACCCAATAGGAATTTTATGACACCCCTCCTATACCTAAACTTGGTCAATTGTATAGGGTCTTAGAGCATTTGTTTAATTTTATGAGGTAGTTTTGATGCACATGTTTATGTTCCTTTCTTATTATACGTGGTTTTCAATTGTCATGATATCTTTGACTTGAGATCTTCGGAGGGCGTACCCTTTTGTTTTGCACGACCCTACGTGGTGACCAGTTTTGGGAGAACATGCCTAGCTTGGGATTCCATGGGGAAAGAAGCCCACAGGTTGGATGCCTAGGGCCCACACACCAGATCACAGAGACATGCCTTTGTAGGCTTACATGGCATCATGGAATATCTAATCTAGCCCCTACCACCTAAATAGTTTTCTTGAAGGAGGAAAAATGTCACATTGTTTAGGCTTGGCATCATATAGGGGATATGGTTTGGTGGTGATGGAGTTTCCCATTGAAAATTATCATGATTTTATCAAAGGAGGCATGGAGGGGGCATAACACATGAGGAGAATCCCTTTGGAGGCCAAACGTTCCATCCCAAACTTCAACTATTTGTCAAATATGCCAAAACATTGCCCTAAAAGGGAGACATCATCTTGTTTTTAGGGTTTCTAATGTGAAAATGTGAAATTTAAATGAATTATTTAATATTATTTGTGTAAAGGGACAAGATTAGGTCTGTTGGCCCCTATCTTGTGTTTTACCCTAATATTAATTGGATAAACTGTGTGTTAGATATTTGTATAAATAGATATCATGTGAATCTCTTTTCATAACATAGCTCTCCCATTGTGAGAAGGAATTTGCTGAAATTTTCGCTAGAATTGAGCATTATGGTGTTTATGTTTTGAGAAAATGTTTCATGGTGCTATATTTTGGTGAATGGATGAGGAGTTATGCACACCTCTTGGATGATTGTTCTCTTGATCTTGAATGGTGAATTTGCTGGGTGAAACTAGGGTTTGATCTCTCTCTCTTGGAATTGGTAAGGAAAAATATGCATTGTTAGTTATTTATTTATATTTCTTGGTTATGGTTGTTTGAAACCCTAGGAGGAGTATGTTGGATACACCCTCCATTAAGCTTCAAATATTTTTCTAAAGTTTACAAGTTATTTTGTAAGGGTTGCTAGGAGGAATACGAGTGTGTATACCCTCTTAGATATACCCTAAGTTTGATTGGCATACCCTAGGAAGTAAAAGAGATTACACCCATAGGGTCTTTGTTGATCTAACTCTTTATTCTAAAACTCCATTTACCCAATTTTAAAGGCACTAATCTGAATATTTTTCATTGGAGAAATAAAATAGTGTATTGGGAAACGTGAATTTTTGTCATTTCAATTTTCTGCAATTTGGATTTTGTTCCTTGTTCCTAGAACATATATTAGCCACTAAGGCATCCCATATAAAGGGGTATGTTTGATGCTGTACTAAACCTTCATATTCAGCCATTAGGTCTGCATAAACCCTAATCAAACTTTCTCTAATAACTCTCAATTCAACTTCTGAAGTTTGCTAAGATTTTGCCCACATATTCTAGTGATCACACCACATATTTTGGTAGATTTTTGGAAAGTTTTAATGGTTGAATCTCTGTCTGTAATAAATTGTTTGTTACAGCCATAAGTCTGATTATTATCTCTGCAGAAAGTGTTTACTACAACCTTACCTTTTTTTCTAGTATCTTGCTCCTTTAATCTTGAGTTTCACTAGTGTTTTACTAGTTAACCTCTTGCATCATTTACTTGATTTCTAGAACTTGTTTTAGAAGTTTATTGTTCCATTTCATTGCTGATATATATATTGTTACTAACTTATGCAATTAGGTAAAAAAATCTTAACTTTATTTTCCATCATATACTTGAGCTTGTATCATTTTTTTCCTTGTGTCTCGGGCATGTACAATCAACTTTTGCAAGGTCTACTACTTCTTGGAAACCCTTGGCTACCATAAATACCTTAATCCATTCTCGAAAAATATAAACTTGACCTATAGGGGCATTAATTCATACATCACAATTTCCATCTCATTCCTCCTAGGGTCACCAAGATTCCCCCCTCCAGGTAACCACTTCACCTTTAAAGTGACAAGAACACCTATCTAAGGTGACAATGGTTAGGTGCTCTCTTAGTTGTCTTCATTTTGGTGGTTGGGTTGGGATTTTCCCAACCTACAACTCGTGCGATAACATGCAACTTGTGTGTGCTTTCAAATTCTATAGTTCCTGATAAGGAATAGGGTCATGTTGACATTTGGACTATGCATTTTGGTGGTACCTATTCTAAGATAGGAACTGGTGCTAGGATTGTTGTAATCTCCCCTATATATTTTTCCACATTTTTCTATTATAGGCTCAAGTTTGGTTGTACTAATAACAATGTTGAATATGAAGCCTTGGGTTTGGGTTTGGATATAGACTTGAATATTAATATTAAATGTTTAAAAGTAACTAGGGATTCTAACCTTAATATCTCTCAAATAAGGAAAACTTTTACCACTGAAAATGAAAGATTGAGAAGATATATGAACACATTCTTGGACACCATAGAAATTTTTGATGCCTTCAGAATTAAAGTGACTCCAAGAGATATAAATGTTCATGTTGATGACTTGACAATAGAAGCATCCACTTTACAACCATGTACCAAGTTTTTGGGTGATGATTGCAAGATGTAAGTAGTATTTAAACCATCCATCTATGATAATATTGAGCATTGGTAGGTTTTCAATGACGATTCTCAAATAATTTTTTTCTACATAGTTTAAGGAATTTTCTGAGAATCAAGTGAAATGGAAAATGGAAAATCAAGAGTTAGAGATGGAGGATTTTCCAAAAAATTCAATCCCTAAAGGAGTACTTCCATTCGAAAGAAATTTTGATAGACATGGTATGTATAAAGGGACACCTATTGTTGACCAGTCTGAAGATATATTTGATGTAGATATTGGTTCAGAGAATAACCCCATGATGGTCAAGGTAGGAAAAAACATTGCTCATGATGAGAAAAGAGATATCATATGACTCTTTTTTAGAATATAAGGATGTATTTTCTTGGTCATATGATGATTTGGAACATTATAAAGGTGATATAATCCAACAAACCATTCCTCTAAAGGAAGGGCTACAACCTTTTAGGAAAAATCTACGAAACATCAATCCAAAGTTGGTCCATCAATCTGATGGAAATTTTTAAGTATGGTGTGGAACATAACATTAACCTTGTGAGGGATTCCCAATAGTACTCCTTTTCCCTGGGTAGTGACAACACGATACTAGGGAATAGAAGCTAACTACCGAGGTGAAACAAGGCAACTAACACAATTTCCCAAACCAGTGATCCATTATCCAAATTCAACCAAAGATACTCATCCACATGCCCGAAAAATTAAGAAAAATACTTTACATGAAATAAGGACTAACATACCTCATGGTGACAATGACTTACCATATCCCATACTTTGAGTTGCTTGGATGTGATGAGCCTCAGTGGACTTGTAGTTGTAAAGGTGAATAGTGGGGCTATTGGGCTACCATCTATGGACATGATGATGATCATCATGTTCGGGATCATGTTCTCCAATGCGGTCCACAAAACATAATTTACTCTAGTTACCCCTAGGCATGGGGGGTAACATTTAGTTTCAACATATCTGGTTGTCCAAGACTTGCAATCCCGCACCCACTTCAAATGAAAACACGCTTTAGAAGTATATGTTGGTGGACGTGATCTACTGGCATCAATGATAAATCCAAAACCATGCTGAAAAGAAAATTTTTCCTTAGCTGCAAAATGATAAAGCAATAATATTCAATGATTAAGTGTAATTTTCTAACATGTATTCATTATATACAAATGAAAATTCAATACACATACAAGAATATGCAAAATATATTAGTATGAATGCATGATGTAACATATATAAAAATGGAATGCAATAATGAAAATTCCTACCGATCCTACACTAATCTATGCTATACTGAAATACTATTTATAATCATATAACTAGTGAAAACATCCTAGCATTACATCAAAATATCTTCCCTTGTGCTTAATGATAAACCAAAACAAGGACAATTCAAGCACCAAGTGATCATGATTTAGAGAAGCCATTATATCATAGATAATCATAAAATACAACTCAAGGAGGTGGGAGGGAGGGACAAAATCATGCAAGGAGGTATCATCACAACCATGCCCTATCCATCCCAGGACAAGGCCGAAAGAATCAGGAAAATGTGGATCCTCATCCTCAGCTACCAAGCCAAGACTTGAAGGTTGAGACAGGGCGATCAGAAACCTAAGGAAAATTTTAAGGCTAACCATGGAAGAAAAGAGCACAAGGTAAGGGATTAAACCAGAACTAGAGAAAAAATGTTGCTCCCAACCAAGGGTTTGTTGGCCTTGTGTGTGAAACTGAAAACCCTTAGAACAAAACACAGGTTTAAAATAACTCTATTATATCATATAGTGATTGTTATGAGGAAATCTCCCAACCATATCTATAGTAGAATAACAAGGTGAAAGAAGAGGAGGATGGAAACTCTCGTCACAAAAACCCTACTTCGGGAAAACCATTTCCTTCCCCTCATCAAAATTATAGCACAACGTTGGTTGAAAATTTTCTTCATAGAATAAATCCAAGTTCTCAAAATAAGAAGTATGAAACCCCCCAAAATACAACTAGAAATCAACAAGAGAAAGTTGCACTAAGTCATCCTTGGGTGGTTGGAACAAATTGGTAATCATGTCGTCTTTTTGTTTCCAGACATCTGAACCAATAGCAATCACATATGGTTGTTCTAATGACAAAAATTGAAAATGACCGTCAATATCATAAATGAGATTTCCATTAGAGCCATACCAAGTCACATCCCATTTATGTCTCCCAACATGTGTAAAATCATAAATGTTGTTAATCACATAATGGATTTGATTATAACATGAAGGGACTATTGTTTCCAAGGGTTCCTCTACCACTTCTTCACTTCCCGAATCATAGAATAGAGCAACATCGAAGTCTTCAAAAGGAGTACAACTTACCACATTATTTTCTTCATGTGCATAAGGAATGGAGGCTTTGATGACTTCATGAAATGGAGGAGCAAATATTGGTGCTTTGTATTCATGAGGATCCTCTTCGTGGATTAGGTCTTCAACATGGTGTGCATCATCAAAGTGTTCTTCTTTGATATATTCACAAGGAAACTCATGTTCATGTTTTTGGTGATATTCCTAATTGTTATCGCATAAGTTGTAGGTTGGGAAAAGCCCGACCCAACCACTAAATGGAAAAAACTAAGAGGTCACCTACCCACTGTCACATTAGGTAGGTGTTCCCGTCACTTTAGAGGTGAGGTAGTAACCTCAAGGGGGGAATACTGATTACCCTAGGGGGAATGAGATAAATATGGAGGAAAGATGGATATGAAGTCCCTATAGGTCAAATCTAAATGATGTGAAAGGGTTGAAATGAAGTCTTGGGAAGGTCCAAGGGTTTCCAAGTAAGTTGAGTGACTTGCCAAGTGGGAATACCTTCCCGAGACACAAGGAAAACCAAGCATATAGTGTAATATGTTAGTTGGAAAATCAAGTTAATATTTCTGTCCCTAATTTGCAGAAATAATAAATGATATATATCATCTCAATAAAGATAACAAGGGCTGCAAAATAAGTGCTAAGTATGTGATAAATAAACAAGAGATAAAGCTAGTGGAAGCTAGCTCAACT
>CBVK0102409805.1:0-23149 GCA_900067695.1 Picea abies | reverse complement strand
TAATAAACAACCTATGCTACAACTACCAAAAAAAAATGCATAACTAAATGAAATAATTGTTTATTTTTTAATTGCTTAGGAAACAAAATCATAAGTAAATGATCTTTTTTCTTTTTTGAAAGAATAAACAAGATAAAGAGAAAATAAGCCCAAGACTAACACAGACCTTAAACCACTACCTGAATGTATGGATTCACTGGAATCCACAAGAGGATCTAGTGCTTATAGGTTCACCCTAATCTTTCAAAGAAAACAAAAGAAAATAAATAAATAATAGGGGTTATTTACAAAGAGAAAGATAAAACAAATCTTTAACCCAACCAAACACAATTAACAGCCTTAAACAATTTCAAAAAGGCCTGAGAAACACAAATGTTCTTACTAGGAAATGATTTTTTTTATTTTTTTTTAAACTTCCAAAAAATAGAGACACTTATTATGCACAAGCAGCCTGTGTATGTACATGGGTTGTATACTATGTGTATCATGTATGTACGCGAGCTATACAGAGGACATGGTGAGTACACCTCTGCAAACTTTCAAAAATAGAAAAGGTTTGGATAGCCAATTGGGAATGGAAGGCTAGTAGGCACCTGGAAGGTGACCAAATACCCTAACAGACTCAGTAAACATGGAAAACTCAAAAAGAAACTGAAAAAACCAAATCAACCCAAAATATCCCACTAAGACCCTAGAGAGACTCCCTGGTGGAGTCGCCCATTCTTCTACAGAGAAAATCTCCCTATATTGGGTCTAAGGTAAAGTAAGAGCAATAACTCCCTTAAAATATTGTTATACCCTTAAGCTACCCCAAAACCAACTAAAATAAGTGATCAGAAAGAAAGGAAAGATTATTAATGAGTGCACCTTTAGTCCTTGTAGTTGGTGAAAATCTCCCTATATTGGGTCTAAGGTAAAGTAAGAGCAATAACTCCCTTAAAATATTGTTATACCCTTAAGCTACCCCAAAACCAACTAAAATAAGTGATCAGAAAGAAAGGAAAGATTATTAATGAGTGCACCTTTAGTCCTTGTAGTTGGTGTTGGCCTCTTTCGCTTCTTGTCACCTCCTAGATTATTGGTCTCCTCCCAAATCTAACCTTCAAAAGGCTTGGAATAAAATGCAACAACATATGCAATCTATGTTGTTCACTTTAAAAGTTTAGACATAGATAGAAATGCACAAATAAAAAAAAAATCATGTAAACATAGGGTTTTGGGACAAGAATGAACTCTTTTATTCAAAAATCATGTAAACATAGGGTTTTGGGACAAGAATGAACTCTTTTATTCAATTTCAAGACAAAAAAGATTACAACCTTTGTCGAAAACCTTTCCATGAACCAAGTCTGGGCTCTTGTCTCGTGGTTCCAAGTGCATCAATCCCACATTATCTTCTTGCAACCAACATATCACCTAGGGAAGGAGGAAGGATTACATAAGGAGAAAGGTTGGAGGGGAAGGTTGAAGCCAAAACTCATAATAGGATGAAAATATTGGGCTAATAAGGGGAAGGGATTTTTCCAGAGTTTTCATATTCTCTTGCTTGTGGCCTTGACTAACTCCCTAAGACCTCATTTTATATGAGAAAAATATGGTTATTCGGTTTGGGAATGGGGTACAAGGAGTAAAATGATTAAGAAACCCTCTATAGCCCGTAAATTTCATTGAAATCCATGCAATTTAATATTTTTTGCAACTTTTGGAGTAAACATGGGCTAATTAGCATGCAACTCATGTATATGTGTGGGCTAACTAGCATGCATCACGCTTGTGTATGCGGGCTATGAGTGCAGCAAGGCGCGTACACTGTCAAAAAAATGGTTTTTTTAAAAAGAAGTCTCAACAGTATTTTGGAAAAGTATCTAAATGGAAGGGCCAATGTCTTGTAAGCACATATAAGTCATTTTTGGACTATAACAATGGAACTAGACAAATACCTAGTAACATTAGGGACAACCAATTGAGCTAACCCTTGGACTAAATTTCTTAAATTTTTATTAGATATATTTCAAGATTACTATTAAAGATACATTTTTAACATTGAAGAATCATTCTAAAGTTGTTTGTATTGAAGGGCATCGATGTTTACATCATTCCACAAGTTGCAAAGTGGAATGCAAGGCCATATTACTACTTTTATTTTTCCCTTTTTTTATTGTTTGAAAACTACACAATGAATTGGTTTTATAAAGTTTTGGATGTGGTCTTATCAACTTGGAGGAGAGGTTGCAATAAATAAAAGGATGATTAGAAGTTAGGTGCATATAATATGAATGCAGTAACAAATTGGAATACACACAAAACCAATAAGTTTGCATGCAATACATCCAACCTTGATATCCCACTATCTTATCACAATGGCATATCCCTATGTTGGGATGTTGGTGCAATTTTTTTCTTATTTTTTTATTTGCGGGCATACAATAGTTTTTTCATGTTTCCATACTAGGGGTAGAAACAAAAAGGGGCATTAAAAATTCTGTGGAAATAAATTGATACCTAGGATATTTAATAATAATAGGGGTATTTTTATCCCCTAAGGTATAGAACAGTCAGTGATGGAGTGTACTATTAAGGAACTCTATTATGTTAAGTCACAGGTTCAAAACCCCAAAATTATCTTGTGTGCCATGTGAGGGGTCGCGTTAGCATGCCTGAAGGTTATAGTGGTAGTAGTCGGATAACACAACCATATGTCATGCGATTACGTTCCCAACTAGTTGTTGATTTTTCCAATCACAAATGTAAATAGGGGTTTTTTAAATTGTACATATGTATTGGGAGGGGGTTCAACAAAATGATTTTGTGTGGAAGTTTTCAATATCTAGTGAAAATAGGGGTATTCTTTAATATCCCACAAATGAATGTGTTATGCCACAAGTTCATTGAGTGAAACCCATGTGATTTTTCCCTTTGAAATCCATAACTCCAATGTACACGATCAAAAGAATATTTCTATTATAGCTAGCTTAAATAGTTGAATTGTGATGGGGATTAAGAAAGAAGATGGGAATGGATTGAGCATTAACAATGTGCATTCACCTATGTTTTCAGGTGAATGTAGGTGATGTATAAACTTAGTGAAAGTGGCCAAGCCATCAATTAATTATATTATATGGTCAACCACATAGTAAACATACCATATTAAACCCAATAGTGTTGCAAGCAATTGAGTGACCAAGTAAAGATATTATATAATCAACCACATAGTAACAATACCATATTAAATAGTAATAATATTGTCTACCATATTATATGGTTAATTATATGGTCAAATGATAATGATGATGAAAAGGACGATGACAAGTCTCTTCAATGAGATGAGCATTGGTTTATCTAAAATCAATATAAAAAATTTAAATATTTTTTTTATTAATTAAATTACCAAGTTCACTAAATTGGTCTTCGGGTTGACATATTAAAAATATCAGTGGTATTACAAATGTTTTGAAAATGATCTTTAATATTCATGTAGGTTGTGCAACAGAAGACAAAATTTTTGTCATCTTCTAATTTGTTAAAATTGTAAACTTTACAAATTCATTTTTTCTTTTTTCTTTTAAAGAGATTGTTCTTATTTTTCAATATTTATTTTCTTCTTGAGACTAGCAATAGTGTAGAGATAATTTTGATCTTCTTGAGTTTGGATAGATGGCCTCTTTTTAGTAAATCAACATTTTGTTTTTCTCAATATCATTGTAACACCATATTTATGATGGTTTTGATATTATAAAGGGCATCCTCTTCTATTACTCCCTAATAAGAGAGCCACAAATTACCATTTATATCCCACTCTCTCTTTACCCTTAATGAATTTTACTAACTCCAACAAGATTGACAATATAATGGTCATGCTTAGAGTCCAATGAGACCAATTTTACCTTTAGGGAAAAAATGATAAGGAATTAAATGTTTTTTCTTTAAATTCCCTTTTTATAATATAAAAGATTTGATTTCCTAAATCTCCATAGTTTTATTGAGTCAGCAAGTAATGAAAATAGGTAGTGTTCCAAATATTTCAAAATTGAGATCTCGTCATTTGTTGAATGTTTAAGAGGGTGGAGGATGATCCTCTTAGTATCACAAAGATAAGAAATTATTTGATTCCATAGTATTTTAGAAGTATGAAGCTCATAACATATAGTTTTCATTTTAGTAATGTTGATTTTCTTATTTAAGATAGCTATAATAGAAACATAGTTTTGGTGATATACATTCAGGTTAACAACTTATTTATAATACCTTAATTTTTTAGATACTCTATTTCTTCATTAGAGCACAATTTCAATTTTAATTTATCACATACGAACCTGAGGTTTTCGGATAAGAGAGCCCTACAGAATGGCTGTGCTAATTTTTCTTTCTGGAAAAGTCTATCACGGACCTAAATGAAATCTTTGAACGCATGTACCCTATTCTGAACAATTACAGGAAAACTTCATCCCTCCACGTTATTACATGAATGGTTCTCTTCCAGAGATTTTATTTTATGTTTTAACTTTGTTGGCGTTTCTAGAATTCTGTTGTGATTACAGATTTAGAATCAGAACTGACGTGCTATGGAAATATGACTGAGTCTTGTACATTGTAAAATCGATGGATCATATTGTATTTACTGGATATTTCGAATACCAGCTCATGTCTTATTATACTAATAGGTATACCAGATCTTGTCTTATTTACTAATAGGTATTTAATAGGTATTTCAAACATGAAGGTTCAATTTTTGAAGACAATTTGAGTTTTTAACCTATATAAAAACATACTCGCCATTGAAGGAGTGTGAAAACATTGTACTTTGTCTCCTCGAGAGAATGATATGTGCCAGCAGTAAATACAAAGTATTAGCATCTCAAATTGATGTTATTAAATATCAAGAATGGATGTTCAAACATTTATTCACAGCCTGAATGAATGGATGTTCTTAAATATCAAGAATGGATTACGAAGGTGTGCCTTTCCGCTATAGGCGGTGCCATGAACATGGTCACATTGTCAAATATTGTACTTTTCCATTCTAGGGTTGCTCAGAAAACCCTTCCCCCTCTAGGCCCAGGAAGCATCAGAGGACGTAGGAAAGCATGGGATTTAGCTCTCATTCCACTTCCACAGGTACCTCCATCTCGTTAGGTCATGCTCCAATGGATTCCCAGCAGGACTTGGGGGGTGGGATCCAAATTCTTAAATGGAGGCTTTAGCTCTGGTTCTCCCAACAATTTCTTCAACAACGAATGTTTCTACTTAGGGGTCTGCCTTATTGAATCCTTATGAATCTCTCCCAAGTATGCACCTTTCTATCCCTTGTCATAATAATTGTTTGATTCATGATTTTAAAATTATCAAATTGGATTGTTCCCTATCCATTCAAGATCTCTCTTTCCCTAATAATTTGTCTCAATGGGAAGACTCTCTTTCCCCCTCTTCCACCTTTCCACCCATTGCTTCATGTTCGTTAAGATTTTGAATTCTTGGACCCTAACTTCCTATATCATAGTGGATATTTTGGTGGAAGGTGTGCATTTGGAATTTAGGGTTTTAAATTTGTATGGTAGTTATATTGAGAGGGACACTTTTTGGGACTCTCTTCTCAAGATAGACATTCTCATGGTTGATAATCTCATTTTGGGTGGGGAACTAAATTTTTCTTTGGGAGAGACCACATTTTGCGGCCCAAATACCTGCCCTAATCACCAATATGCTCTTTTTCACTCATCTTTTGTTAGCACATGGTATTTTGGATATTTCTCCATGGAATCTTCTTCATACTTGGAGGAACATGCAAACTGAGGATTCTCGTGTGGAAAAACAGTTAGACCGATTCTTGGTCTTAGAAAAAATGATGGATCTTCCCCTTTAGTTCCATCAATGGATTGGTAGTGGTGGAAACTATGATCACTCATCCGTTTAGTTGGAGATCAAAGGGGGTCCTAGAAAACATGTGTTTCCCTTCAAATTCAATGCCACCTCACTCTCTGATGAGACTTTTCAGAACCTTGTAAAGGATAATTGGTTCAATTATGATTCAGGTAATGTCCAATATGTTGGAGTTCAATTTGAGATAGATCTTAAAATAATTAAGTAGATGGTGATCCCTTGGGATCATGAGAAGAGGAAAAATGATGACCAAGAACTAAGGAAAATTGAATCCCAACTCGATCGAATTCATCAATATATTGATGTTGGTTTTTCTTTGGCATCCTCCCAGGATAACATAAAGGCTCTTGAGACTCGATGGAGGCAATTTCTAGTAGACCAAGAGGCTTCCTGTAGGTTGAAGAGTTGAGCTATTTGTCTAGACAAAGGGGATGAGAACACTAAATTCTTCCAAGCCTATACAAAAGGTTGGAAATATTCAAATTCCATGAGGAAACTCAAGGATCAAGAGGTACTTGAAGTTTCTTCCTTTGAGGGTCTTTCCCAGATGGGAATAAATCATTTCCAAACACTTTTCAAGGTTGAGCCAAGAGCTAATATCATTGATATTGTCCTATTCGAACATTTTTTACCCATATTTATGGATGAGGAGGGAAATATATATTTATTTGTTGAAGTATCTGAAGCTGAGTTAAAAGAAATGCTCTAAGTTTCCAGAAATATAAGGGCCTGGGGGTGGATGGCTGGATGGTTTAATTTTATATTGGTTTCTACGAGCTCATTAGTGTTGATGTTCTGAAAGTTGTTGAGGAATCTAGAAAGAATGGGATAATACATGCCCCTTTCAACTCAAATTTTATTGTGCTCATTCCAAAAGTGGATGATCCTCAATATTGTGATGAGTTTAGGCATATTCCCTATGCAACTGCATCTATAAAACTGTAGAAAAAATTATAGCTCGACGATTAAAACCTATTTTATTGGACTCTATATCTCAAGAATAGTTTGTCATTATGGAAGGTCGCCAAACTCATGAAGTTGTTGGGGTGGCTTAAGAGAGTCTTTATAGCCTAAAGTCCTCTAGATATCAATGGACAATACTAAAGATTGACCTCTCAAAATCATATGATCATGTAAATTGGTCCTTCATAAGGCTTCTTCTCACTCACTTGGGGTTTGAGGTTCCTTTCATCGAATGGGTGATGGCCTACATTTCTTCAGTCTCCTTTTCAATGCTCATTTATGGTGTAGCCTCACCATTTTTCACTTCGAAAAGGGTCTTTATACAAGGTTTCCCTCTCTCCCCTCTTATTTTTCTTCTTGTAGTGGATGGTTTAAGTAGATCCATTGGTTTGGTTGTCAGTGCAGGGAACTTTCAAGGTATTTTGATCACCCAAGGTCTTAGAATTACCCATTTTCTTTCTATTGATGATGTGATTATTTTCTGCAATGGTTGGTGTAGGGATCCAAATAATTTATCAGGAATCCTTAATCTCTTTCGTTGAGCCGCAGGGATGATAATCAATCGTCAAAAATCTACACTTACATTCAATGGGTTGGAGGAAAAGGTTTTTGAAGGTTATCGATATTTCTTCCTTTTTCCGACTCAAGATTTCTCTGATGGTATAAAATATCTGAGGTTCCAACTAAATCCTAATTGTTATCGCAAAGAGGATTGGAGGTGGATTTTGGCCAAGATGGAAAAGAGGCTAAAATTCAGGAGTTTGAGGTGGTTATCTAGGGCTGGAAGGTTAACCCTGGAAAAATCGATGTTGGAATCCATTTGTGTTTATTGGATGTCTCTTTCTTAGATTCCAAAGGGAATTTTATAAAAGTCCATGCATATATGCTTTAGATTCATATGGTTTGGGTGTCAAGATCAATATACTTCGCCTTGGGAAAAATAGGAGTGACTTGCTCATCCCAAAGATTTGGGTGGTTGGGGTTTAAAGAATATTTTCTTATTCTCAAAAGAATTGGCAGATAAAGTCAATTGACGTCTTATTTCAAATGACAGCCTATGGACCACTTTGGTGAAACATAAATACATTCATCTAGATTCTTTGGAAGAATGGATTCAGAGGCCAGTAAAGTCCCATTCAAATTGCTCCATAATTCAGAAAGTTGTGGTTTCTTCTTTCTCGGTGGTGGGTGATGATTTGGCTTGGTGAGTTGGAAGAGGTATTCATGTTTTTATTGGGGATAGTACCTATACAAAGAGAGGGAACTCACATATTTTGACAAATGATCTTATTTCTCATCTCCATATACAAGATATTCACTTTTTACATCAAATTTTGGACTCAGTTTCAACTTCATTGTGGCTGCAAGGGTGGAGGATATTTTATTCTTTGGGATTAGATGACAATCTCTATTTGTTATGGGATAATTATATCTCAAATCTTAGGGATGGGCATATCAGGCTTACTAATCGAGAGGATGAACTGGTCTGGCAAAAGGCACTGCATGGGGTCTGTACTCCCAAATTGGGTTATATTGCTCTAAATATTTGTTTTCATCAAAGGGAACCTTGTTGTTGGTGGAGTGGTTTATGGAAGTTAAAATGTCCTCATAAGGCTAAAATTTTCATGTGGTTTGCTATAAATGAAAAGGTCCCTACTTGGGACAATATGAGGCAGAGGCATCGAGGTTGGTGCCTTATTTTTAAAGAAGAAAATGAATCTATTGTTCATATTCTTATATCATTCCCTTTTACTTAGAGAGTTTGACAAGATACCTCAACCCTTCTAAGACAATCATGTGTTTGGGAGGGCCCCTCTTTGGAACAGGTATGGAAGGATTAGCTTTAGGTGCATGAAAACGAGAAAATCAAAGTCCTTCCTTTGATAGTCTATTGGGGCATTTGGCTGGCACGTAACTTTGTCATCTTCAATGATAATCCCACACTACCAGAACTTGTTTCTTCACAAGGCCTTTCGATTCTATCCCATTTTCCTCAGGAAAATGACATTCCAACCATTTGAGTTTGTGAGTCGAAACTCATTGATTTTTCCATGCCCTAGGCCTTTTTTCGACGATACTTCCTAGAATGATAATCAATCTTGTGGGGGTGGAGTGGTGATGTATCTCTCTGATGACCATTTCTTTAAAATTAAAGTGGGGTTGGGTCAAGGGACAAATAATTATGTCGAGCTTATGGATTTAAAGTTATTATGCCAATTTGCTTGGGAGAAGGGGGTTCAATCCATCCAAATTTTTGGTAGCCCTATGAATGTCATCAACTGGGCTTGTAAAGTTCAAATTCCCCGCAATATTTTTTTGATTCCTATATTGGAATATATTTCCAGGTTTATGGACTCTTTTCATTCTGTTGCTCTAAAACATGTCTACAGGAATCAGAACTCTATAGCAGATTTACTGTCAAAAGCAGGTATTCAACTCCTTTTTGGTCAATGACATGTCTCAAAATCAGTGGAGGATGAGATATATTAGTTTTATCATCATCCATTCATAGATGGCCTTGCCCAATCTCATTAAAGCTATTGTGACATTACCTTCTTGTTTTCTCCTAGCTTTTTATATGATGTCTCTTTGTAGTTCTCAACTATATTTTCTTCTCGATGGACCTTATATCGGCTTATATGTATTATGTATTTATTTTGAGGCTCCTTTGGATCTGACATGGACTAGGAGGGTGTCTATGTATATTGATGTTGTCTTATCCTCTCATGACAGTTTCTCTCAAGGTTGATGTTTTTCACAACTCTCTATACTCACTGATGTGATGTGCTCTAAAAGTACCTACATAATATAATTTTGTCTCTTGGGATGAAAAAAATTATGCCTTTTTGAGTGGAAAAAAAATTGTCTTCCCCTTTAGAAATGCTTTATCCTAAAAGCATAATTATGGAAAGGTTTTATGTCTTGCTATGGCTTGTAATGTCTTCGCATGGTTCTAAGTTCTTGATGTTGTTATGGTTGATGATATGAGAGAATACTAACTTCTAAGTGTTGAGCATAATTGTTGAATTGTAAAATGATGTTACCATCCTAATTTGATCCTTTGTGGACCATTGTGCTTATAGGATTCTTGAGATGAATTGTTATCATGAAATTCAATCTTACTAGCATCAATATACATTGAACAATAAGTTAATTGTTTATATTTCGTGCTCTTGTGATTGGGATGTCGATAAGTTGTCTTTGTAGCGTGACTTTCCCTTATTCTACTTGTAGTGTTTTCTCAATTTGTATTTGGTATTATATCTTCTTCATGCACTGGTTTTGTTTTGTTCATCGTTGAATTTTTATTAGTAAGTACACTTGGAATTTCCATAGTTTGTACTTGAATATTCAAAAATGTATTTTCTTCAATTGAATTGGAATCTTCTTGAGTTGTGATGTTGATTGGGTCTTAATTTGTTCCTTTCTCCACAACTTGGATTTTTTCACATGAAGATTTCAATTGATCAATTGTTCTAACTCCTCTTTCAACCACTTATTTACATTCTTAGGTTTTTCAATTTGTTTATGATTTCTTAGACGTGAAAGTTTCTCATTTTATAATTTGTTGAATTTATTTTTAATGTATGAATTCTCAAATTTCTCACCCTTTAACTCTTTAATTTGTTCCAACGACTTTTGATTAAGATTTATTGATTATCCTTTTTTTTTGGAAAGGTGCTTATTGAATTCTTTCTCAAAATATTCCTTCTCTTACTCTAATTTTTTTAATAGAAGTGGTCGAACTTCCCCTTCCAATTTTTTCTATCAGTGGTCCCATTGTGGTTTATGTCAACCAAGCCGACATATCTCTAAGGTGGCGGACCCTTTTTAATTTTGGGTATGATATAGTCGAGCGGACATATAAATCAGAGCCTAAACAATGTCTACTTGCCAATCATTCTCTTCCATCTTTCATTACGCTCTTTGGTCTTCCATTTCCTTCATTATACGCATAGGTATATATATCTAGGAATCTATATTCAGGTAGAAGCAGTTACCATTAGCGAATCTATAAGCATCAAGAAGACAACTTTTTTGTGGCTTGTGGAAATTTATTTTACAACTATTCTCTGCTATACATATATTGTTTTGCTGAGTAACTATGCTGAAAAGAAGAGACGCCCAAAAATCTGCAGGCGATAGTGCTCCACTCGCTAAGCGCCCGAAATTAGTATTTCATCCGGAGCTGAACCCTTGTGGGTTTGTAGAAACATGCATTGCAAATATTGTATCTTCAGCGAGTCTAGGCTGTAGACTAGATCTTACAAAAATAGCCCAGTCGTGCTGGAACTGTGAGTACGATCCCAAACGTTTTCATGCACTGATTTTCAGGACAAGGGATCCTCATGGTACACTCCTCGTGTTTTCATCGGGAAAGATGATTGTGATGGGAACGAAATCCGAAGAAGACTCACAAAAATTTGTTAGGCGCTTTGCCCATATGATTACGAAGAAAAACTATCCTGTCAATATTCAAGAATTCTGGGTGCAAAATATAGTGGGGACTGCTAAATTTGAGTTCGACTACTCTCCAGAAAGGCTGTGCGTAGCCCCTGATCACATAGACAGAATCACATACGAACCTGAGGTTTTTCCTGGCCTCATATATCGGATAAGAGAGCCCTACAGAATGGTTGTGCTAATTTTAATTCAATGCTAAACATTGATCTAAGATCCTCCAGGATGTATCATAACCATTGTATCAAGCAAGTGGAAGGATAGGATAAGCAAGGCCAAAGGCCCGAGATCCCAAATAGTTGAATTCTTGAAAATCATTGGATCATGTTAATATTTAAGGGTTAAAGAAGGACCATTAGATTAAGTCAAGTTACTCGAGGTCTTCATGGAATCTCACTACGGGAGAATTAGGAAGTGGAAAAAAGTGAATAACTCAAACTCCCAAAGACCGAAATGTATCTGGACCATTGATCTAGAATTGATCACAATCGTTGGATTAACCAGTGGAAGGATAGTGTAAGGATTGAAGCTAGATCATTGATCTAGTTCCAAGAGTCATGGTAACCATCAGATCAACCATTGTGAGAGGAAACCACTTCGAGAGGTTCAAACTCCAGAAGATTGAAATCTTGTAAAGGAGAAATCACTTGAAGGTCGAAGTCAACATTGATCATTGATCTAAGATCCTTAGGAATATTTCTCAGCCATTGTATCGAGTACAGTGGAAGGATATTTTTAAGGTATATCAACAACTGACAGGAAGTTTTCATCATATCCTTATGAATTATTCTGTAGGTAAGTACTCTAGAAGGTTGAATTATTGCAGAGGTTGGAAGTCCTGAACGATGAAGTCTCGAAGTAACGATAGTCATCCATCTCAACATGAAATTATAACGTGACCGTCAATAAGAAATTAAGTACTTGCTTGGGTTAGAACCTAGACACCACCCTTGGTCATAGGTCAAGGTCGTATGAAAAGTGGCAATGAGCTAAAGGTCCAACTAGGTTAACACTTGGACTCGGTATATGGTCACTTGGTGAAATGAAGTCCCTACAGGCTAAAACATAAAAAACCTTGCACCTTATGTATCTAGTTGTTGGTCACGTCAGTTTGGTCATATGAAAAACAAGGGGGAGTCACAAGCTAGGCACCTATTAATTCCAGGTATAGGAAAATGCACAATATAGTGAAGTAATAACTTGATTTAGATCTATTGAGAACTAAAGATGCAACGAAAGTGTGGAATCGAAATAACGAAGTCAATCCGTGACTGTGTTAAACTCTTAAAGTTTGATCAACATATATATGATGATGAATTAGCCCTGTCATGATATTATATGGATAATAATGAAGGAAGCACGTGTTTGCAATAATTAGTGATGGGTCAAACTGATGAAACAATTTACAAAGTATTTGAAGTCTTTAACAAAATATTAATAATATTAATAGAAGTTATTGTTATTAAAATGAATGAAAGGGTGCAATGATTCATTGTCAAAAGACACAATCATTCAAGTTCACACCAATTGGAAGATTATATAAATGAAGAGGTATGGTGAACAAAGAGGAAGTTGAATTTGTTGAAGTATATATATTTATATATGATGGATTTAATGATGGTAAATTATATCAGGTTGGTTCATGTTTACAAGCTGGGTCTTGTATGAGTATTGGATTCCTCACATCTCAGTTGGATCTAAGATCAACAAGCTCAGACTTGTTATGAGGGTTGGATTCCTCATTTCTCAGTTGGATCTGAGAACTACAAGATGGGTCTTGTAACAAAGACTTGGGTCTCTCATAATTGTTTAAAGATGAAGATTGATCTTATGTATTCATTCAAGTTAAATAAATAAATAAATTATTTATTATTTTATATATTAGTTGATAAATTTAAATAAATATATGTTGTTCAATTAATTTATGAAAAGTGGAAAATTCTCCAAAGTTTTGTGACACTGATTCACCCCCCTCCCAACGTCAAGTGTACATTTCAATAGAAGGTAGAGGAAAATTTTCCTCACCTCATTCAGTAAATATTTTGGAGACCCAAATCCTCCCTAAATGGGGAGGTATGATCTAGATTGGATCATTATATATTTTTTTCATCTATCTCAATGCTTTCAGAGTGGAAAAAATTGAAGGAATAAGCTTGCAGGGTCATTTTAGCAAGATGGAAATTTAGGTTAGGAACCATCTAAAATATTCCATAGCCATTTTGAGGTATCAAACAACCCTTTTTTTTTATACGTAAGTCTTACTTTCAAAAAATATTCCATATTCTACACTCTGGAAACTTTCCAATTGTGCATCAAACACCTCAATCAAAGTTTTTATGTGAAAGATATGCCTCTCGCAAGTTGACCTACTCTATTGACCATCATAGTATGAGATGATGCCACGTCATCCCCTATTACTCACGCATATGGGGATATCCAAGTGAGAACTCTCAAGAAGATTATATAAGGTCCAAAACCTTATCACAATTGAGGGTTGAGGAAGTCAAACCCTATCACTAGATGGCTATAGGGATATGTTAAATGTTGAGCTGCTAGGATGATAAGGGGTTCCATTCTTTGCATGGTATCTTTCTAAATAGATGAGAAAAACATCTGGGAGTTGTATTTTGTTAGCATAATAGAGGAGGAGGAGGATTATGTAGTAGTCATTTAGGCCACATTGTCAAAAGGTAAATCCATAGTAAGTTCCCATTCCTTTGTATGTGCATTTTATAACTGAAGCAAAGAGAGCAGGGCATAGGCCACACCTTATATTTGGGTTTTCTCCCATATTTGGTTTCCTAGGTCAAATATTGTGTTCATTTGTGTGTATGGTGTGTATTTTATTTGTGTTCTTTGATTTTTATGCTTCCATTATTTCTTAAATTCAAGCCAAAAGCTAGATAATAAATATGGCTTCTAAGAAAATAAACTACATAAACCTAAGATTTTAGAGATTTCAAAATATTATAAGGTATGTTGTGAGGAATTGTTGCAGTGGAATGTCCATGGAAGTTTACAGATCAGAACTTGTTGGCATGGAACTAGCCAAATACCTAGTAACATTAGCAACAACCAATTGAGCTAACCCTTGGACTATATTTCTTAAGATTTTATTAGATATATTTCAGGATTACTATTAAAGATATGTTTTTAACACTGAAGAATCATTTTGAGGGGAACCGATGTTTACAACATTCCACAAGTTCCAAATTGGAGTGCAAAGCCATATTACTACTTTGATTTTTCCCGTTTTTTGTTGTTTGAAAACTACACAATGAATTGGTTTTCTAACGTTTTGGATTTGGTATTATCAACTTGGAGGAGAGGTTGCAATAAAGAAAAGGATGATTAGACTCTAGGTGCATATAATATGAATGCAGTAAAAAAAATTCATACACACCAAACCAACAAGTTTACATGCAATACATCCAACCTTGATATCCCACTATCTTATTACAGTGGTATATCCCTATATTGGAATCTTGGTGCACTTATTTGCTTATTTTTTATTTGTGGCCATATAAAGTTTCGCTGTGTTTCCATACTAGGGGTAGAAATAAAAAGGGGAATTAAAAATTCCATGAAAAAAATGGATACCTAGGATATCCAATAAAAATAGGGATCTTTTTAGCCCCTCAGGTGTAGAACAATCTACGATGGAGTGTACCGTTAAGGCATTATGTTATGTAGAGTCTCAGGTTTAGAACCCTAGACTTATCTTGTGTGCAACATGAGGGGCCTTCTTGGCATGCTTGGAGGTTATAGTGGTAGAATTCGGATAACACGAATATGTGTCACATGAGTATGTGCATGAATAGTTGTTAATTATGGTAGTCACAAAAAATAGGGGTTTTTAAAATTGTACATATGTATTGGGAGGGGATTCAACAAAAGGAGTTTGGGGGGAATTTATCAATATTTAGTGAAACTAGGGTTATTCTTTAATATCCCACGAATGAATGTGATATGACACAAGTTCATTGAGTGAATCCCTTGTGATTGTTCTATTATAACTAGCTTAAATATTTGAATTGTGATGGAGATTAACAAAGAAGATGGTAATGGATGGACCAATAACAATGTGTGTTCACCTATGTTGTAAGGTGAATGTAGGTGTTGGATAAACTTACTGCAAGTGACCAAGCCATCAAGTAATGATATTATATGGTCAACCACATAGTAAATATATTGTATTAAACCCAATAGTGTCACAAGCAACTGAGTGATCAAGTAAAGAGATTATATAATCAACCACATAGTAACCATATCATATTAAATGGTAATGATATTGTATACCATATTAAAATATGGTTAATTATATGGTCAAATTGTAATGATGATGACAATAATGATGGCGCGTCTTTCCGTTGAGATGAGCATTGGTTTATCTAAACTTAATATACAAAACTTAATTATTTTGTTTTATTAATTAAATTACCGAGTTCATTTTGGTCTTCATGGGTTAACATATTAAAAATATTATTGGTAATACAAATGTTTTGAAATTAGTTTTAATATTCATGTTGGTTATGCAACCTAAGACAAAATGTTTGTCATCTTCTAGTTTGTTGAAAATCTAAACTTTACAAATTCCTTTTTCTCGTTATCTTTTAAGAATTTTGTTCTTATTTTTGCAATATTTCTTTTCTTCTTGAGACTAACAATAGTGTGGAGATAATTTTGATCTTCAAGTTTGGATAGATGACCTGTTTTTAGTAATCCAACTTTTTATTTTTCTCAATCTCATAGTAACACCATATTTATGATGGTTTTGATATTCCAAAGGGCTTCTTCTTCTATTACTCCCTAATAATAGAGCTACAAACTACCATTTGTAGTCCATTCTCTCTTTAGCCTTAATGACTTTTACTAACTCCAACTAGATTTTCAATATGATGGTGATGATTAGAGTTCAATGAGACCAACTTTACCTTAAGAAGAAATGATAAGGAATTAATTTTTTTTTCTTTAAATTCCTTTTTTATGATACAAATATTTGATTTCTTGAAGATTCGTAGTTTTGTTGAGTCAACAAGTAATGAAAATGGGTAGTGTTACAAATATTTTGAAATTGAGATATCGACATTTGTTGACTACTTAAGAGGGTGGAGGATGACCCTCTTATTATCACAAAGATAACAAATTATTTTATCCCATAGCATTTTAGGATTATGAAGCCCATATAGTTAGTTCTTATTTTAGCAATGTTGATTTTTTTGGTTAAGATAGCTATAATAGAAATATATTTTTTGTGGTGTACATTGGATCTAATGACTTCTTTATAGTACCTTTATTTTTTTGATACTTTATTTCTTCATTACACCATAATTTCTATTTTAATTTAGCCAGGATAGTGTTTTTAATTGTATAGTGACTTTGACTAGAATTTGAAGCAATGTTAAGAAGTATTTTGTCTTTCATGTTAGTTATATTGTGCTTATACATCAGGTGCCTAATCATAGCGATACTCTTAACACTATAAGAAATGTCCCTTAATTATATAATCCCAATTGTATAATATCCTTATCAGGATCCTCCTTAGGGGTGAAATTGGAGGCCAAAGGGCCCACTAAAGTAATAATAGTGTAGGAAATTTACTGTAAGGTGGACCATGCCCACTATGTTAGTTATTATTAAATAAGTCCCTCTATGATAGTTAGTATTGAATAAACATTGTTTGGCCTCATTAAATAATGTCCATTAGGTAGTTAAAAGGTTGTACTGGTTAGGCCTCTCTTGTTAACTATAGATAATAATGGAGTCCCCTTTATGAATATGTGTGGGGGGCGAACTAAGCTAGTTGATACATAGAATACCCCAATTTTTTGTCCAATAAAATAAATAAATTAATTTAGGATAAAAATATTATATATAAAATATGAGAGATTGAATATGATATGATTACAAATGAGGGCCCCATATATAAACCTTAATGGGGTGCATTTTTCAGTAAGAGACATGTCATTTGATTAAGGTTTCTCTCCATTATAATGTATCTTTACATTATTAAATATTTAAATTTATATTTATATTTATATATAATAATTTTTATTACAGTGCCTTCCCCTTTAGTTGATTCTATAGGCTCGAATCCTCATTCTTGTTCCTTTCTGGCAAGTTATGTGGTCATATACCTTTAAAATATGGTGATATATGACAATGAGGTAGACTATTCACCGAACCATTCAGAATTATTGGCCTGGGAACAACTAGTTGGAATCCCTCCCGTATTTCTCTTGGATTTGTGTCTTTGGGAGGCTAATATGGAGGATCATAGTAGGATATTTTCTCAAATTTCTTCTCCTTATCGTGTTTCTGATGTAGTTTTTGTTGGCTCGTTATTATGTCCAGTGCTCGAGACTTTGTCTTCTTAGGGTTCAGAATTGGGTTTTGTTTACTCTCAATTTCTGGATCTATCTTATCTCCCTCACTCAGGTGTCGTTAGGGTTTGTTGGTCTCAAGGGGTCTCTCCCACCTCCTATTCATAGGCTCTTTTGTATTCTATGCATTCAGATCATGTATCTTGGTTATTTTTGGAGCCCTCCCTGCTTAGCTCTCTCTTGGAAGGATTATCTATGTTGGTTCCAAGCCCCAAAGGTTTATAGTGTTTGGAACCGTCTGCCCTGATCCAAATCAATGAAGGTTTTCATGTTTTGGATCTAGATTTTCTGACCTCTTTCCTCTTTCCTGATATAGGGTTGGGCCCAATTTCTGTTCAAGGTCATATGTTTCATTCAAAAGGGTCCATTGCTCCAAATATGCTCCCCACAAATCTAAATGGTTGGGATGGTGATTGTGGGGGAGCTTTAGGAGTTGAAACGCCCTTAACCCATCCAATTCCTTTGTCCAATATTTATGTTTCCACATGTTGAAGGAAAAATAAATGTGTAGCGGTTTCTCAAGAGGACGCAAATATAATTTTAGGAGAAGATTTATCTATGGTTTGAATTCGTTGAGATGACAAATACAATTATTGTCGGTAAAGCTTATGGTCGTCATTTTAGTGAGAAAACCCTTAAGGTGTGGGCAATTTCCTCTTTGGGTTCAATTTTTAACCCTCCCCGGAAGATCTATTGTCTCTTTAGGGGTGGTTTATGATCAAATTTGCGGAGGTTGCTCAGGAAAACATTGTTCTTCAGAGGCATTGGTTCATTGATTATTCTTCGGTCCTCCAAAAAAATGTGGGATAGTACCTCTGATGCTTCTAATGCATGGTTGGATTCCATCCCTATTAGGGTGTGTTTTCTCAATCTTTCGCCTCATCTTTGGTTTGTCAAATGTTGGGGAATTTTATGGATGCAGACATGTTATTTTTGGAGTCTGGGGAGATGTTGGTGGCTCGTATTCTTGTCTCTCTGAACATTTGGGGTGTTTGAGAAAATATTTAAACATTAAAGACAGGGGTTTAACTCGTGTTTAGATTCTGGATTATGAAGGTGTGCCTTTCCACTATAGGCAGTGCCATGAACATGGTAACATTGTCAAAGATTGTACTTTTCCATTCTAGGGTCGCTCATAAAACCCTCCCCCCTCTAGGCCCAGGAACCATCAGAGGCCACAGGAAAGCATGGAATTTATCTCTCATTTCACTTCCTCATGTACCTCCAGCTCATTGGGCCATGGTCCAATGGATTCTCAGTAGGACTTGGGGAATGGGATCAAAATTATTCAATGGAGGCTTTATCTCTGGTTCTCCCAATGGTTTATGTGGCAACACATGTTTCTCCTCAGGAGTCTGCCTTATAACATCCTTATGGATCTCTCCCGGGTATGCACCTTTCTATCCATGCTCGTATTAATGGTTTGATTCATGCTTTTAAATTTCTCAAAATGGATTCTTCCCTATCCCTTCAATATCTCCCTTTCCATAATACTTTGGCTCAATGGGAAGACTTTCTTTACCCTCTTCCACATTTCCACCCATTTCTTCATGTTCCCTTCTCCCAACATCCCCTCCTAGATCCCCATATTCTCAATCTTTTGATGGTCCTTCTGTTTATAGCTCTGAGGA
The DNA here is from genome assembly GCA_900067695.1 of Picea abies. NCBI lineage: Eukaryota > Viridiplantae > Streptophyta > Pinopsida > Pinales > Pinaceae > Picea > Picea abies. Next base: position 3,834 of record CBVK0102409805.1, on the reverse strand, counting down.
AAAGGAAATATTCTTTCAACTTTGAAGTAGGTTCGTATTGGCCCCTTTGGTGAGTGGTTCTGAGATAGGGACAAATCCTGACTCCCAAAAATCAAATAAGGGTTGTGGTCGTATATCCCATTTCTCAAATGATCAAAATTAAGATTTACTCAACATTGCCTCAGGAATGGTTTGATTTTGTTACAAAATTGGATAAATAATTGCCAAAGATAACCAAAGAGATTTTGGCTATGCGCAAGCTATTGAAGGTTGAAGACTTTTTAGGTGCAAAGAAGTTTGAAGATAATACATTTTTCTATATTGTAATTTTATAATAGTAAAAAAATCCTGAGGATCTTTCGATCCTCAGGATAGCTTGATTTACCCAAACTATTGTAATATTTAAGAGGATAATAGATCCAGAAAAAAAAAAAAAAAAAAAAAAAAAAAAAAAAAACGCATTCAAGTAATTAGATTCATAACTGTTCGGTGAAAGCAGTTTTTGTAAATGTTTTACCAGCCATGGAATTAATGAAAGTTTTGAGTGTTTTTATCATTTCCATACTCTAAGTTTCTCATAGCAGTACTTTTGAAGACCGAGGGCCCAGTCCGAAGGATTTACTATCTCACTCTGTAATTGTATCAGTTCGAAGTTTGATTTCCATTTTATGATTCACATCACTTTTACAATAGCCAAAGATAAATGCACAAGTGTGTTAATGATTTTATGATTGATTGTGTATATAAGACAGACATTTCGATTAGTTATCAATGATTGTTGTTATGATTTCCATTTCTGAAGTTATTGCCTGACAATTTCTCATATTTTCATCCACGTTGTTCCTTTTCCTTAGATTTACGATTGTTGTTCCTTTCGGTTAAAGTTACAATAGTTGTTCCTTTCGGTTAAAGTTACAATAGTTGTTCCTTTCAACAAAGTTACATTAATTGTCCCTTTCGATTAGATTATAATTGTTGTTTCTTTTCACAGATAGACTAGTTTGTCATTTCCTTTCTTGTAATCAGAATTCATAATTGATAGTTAATTTTCCAAGTTCTTAGTTAGATTCAATTACTGTTTTCTAGTTAAGTGAATTCAATAGATTAATTAGTCCCTTTCCATTTCACGGCATCTTAGTAATTAGATTTCAATTCCAGTTAGTTCTTAGAATCTTTAGTGAACATTTGAGGAACTTGATTGTTAATAAACTCAGATTTGATTTAGCTACATGATTTTAGGCTACCTGCATAAAATTTGCCGATATTCTTGAGATAAAAGACGAATCTCCGAGTTGATAAATTAATGTTAAACTAAGGTTGTTTTTAGGACATCTTTAGATACCAACATTTTGGTGTCGTTATCGAGGAGAATGTCAAAGGTAGCATAGGTTGTGTCTTTGGAGGACCAGGTATTGAAGAGAACCTACGCAGGTAATAAGTAAAATGCGTATGCCAATGCTTACCTCCAAAGGCTTGTAGGTGCTTTCTTTTGTTATTGTGTGAAGTGTGTATGACTAGAAAAAAGGATCTTGAAAAACCAAAACCCCCACCAAAAATTACCAAAACCCAGGGTTCATTGATCCCTACAAGAAGAACTTTCACAGACGAAATCATCAAAAAGGGTGAATCTCAAGCTTTGGTTGGACCTAGGAAAGGACCCATCTGAATCCCTCGGGTAGTAGTTTCACCAACTATGGACCACACTGAGATTCATAGCAAATCTGAAGGGACCGAGTAGAGTTTTCAGAGTACAGATCTCTCACTGCTCAACCCCTTAAAAGAGGGAATCTCTAATAATCTGGAGGAGGGAATAGGAGAAACTAGCAGGGTTTCCAAGGCATACCCACCACCACCACCACCTGATCCTGAGTCTCCTGAAAAAGAAAAAGGCATATCCGAAATCCCAGATAAAGGAAGTGTAGTCAAACTCCTTAGAAGACCAAATAATCAACAATTTCAAATAGAATACCCGGATCAAGAACCTCCTGAAAATTTTTGGCACATTTTCAAGAAAATGGCACAAGCAAATCAACAACAACCCCAGACCTCCACGCTGGAGTATCCAATAGTTGATCCAGTTGCCAATGCCCCCATGAAGAAATCTCCTTACAAAACTTGCCAACCTTCCATGGACTGATTTCAGAAGACCCAGAAGCATTCCTATTTGAATTTGATGTTCTATGTAGAGGGTATGACTACACCTATGAACCTCAAAAATTAAAAATATTCCCCTCTACATTGAAGGGAGCTGCCCTATGTTGGTTCATGGGATTGGGAGGTGGAACCATCAATTCATGGGACCAACTGAAACAAACCTTCTTGTTAAAATACCAGGATTATTGCAGAACCAGAGGTCTAAAAGATGAAATCTTCCAAATGACTGCAAAAGAAAATGAATCATTAGAAGAATATGTCAAAAGATTTCAGTATAATTTGCAAAGATCACCCTATGGTACATTACCAGGTGAAGTACTCAAATAAAATTTGATTAAGGGTATGAAATATGAATGGGTAGAAACATTGAATCTAATGGGGAAAGGTGACATTTATTAGGAAACTTATGAAGACATTGTCCCATTGTGTATCAGGTGCTCACGAGGAAGTACACGTACCAAATTAGGAATTTGGATGTCCCTCACAAGAAATAACAATATTTCCAGTGGGGGTGTCACGCGAGATGAATTCGGTAATCTCCTAGAAAAAATTAAAACAAATATTTTGAGCACTCTGACTACACAATTGGATGTATTGCAGGCCAAACAAAAAAAGGTAGAGGCAGAATAGACCTTGGCTATATTTTTCCACAAGTGAAGAAAGAAACATGGTCCAAGAGAATTCCCCTTGGATATAGTTCGGGTTTGTGCTATTTGTGCCAAGGATAATGACACAGAAGACTGCCCATCACTCCTCAGATTGAAAGATGTATTCAAAGAGGTAGAAGAAGAAACAAAACCATTATATCTGATGGCTTAGCGCCATCAGTGGCAGTCTCGACCTCAAAATACATTTCAGGACCCTTCCTCTTTCTTTCCAGGACAGTACAATCAACAACATAATCCTTGACAGTATAATCAATAACAGAATGTCGGCAACACATGGCAGGGCCAGCCATTTACTAATCAGAACTGGCAACCCCAGTAGTACCCACCTGCAATCCCCACTTGGAAAAACTAGCCTGCCACAAACCCCAACTGGCAAAATCAACCAACTACAAGTTCCAATTGGCCAAATTCTCAATACCCCACCTCATCCTGGCAAAATTCGAATAATACCTACCCTCCACAATGGCCTAACTCGACTGCCCAAAACCCAAATTGGAAATAGAACTGGCAGCGCCCCATGGGGATGAATAACCAACCTATGGGGATGACCTCTCAAACCCAACCTTCGTTGCAAACTCCACTCCCATTGCCCCAATCACAATTACACCCTCAATTACCTACCCAACCCCACCTAAATCCCAATAACAGACTAGCTCAGCTGGTCCAGATTATGGAAAGTGGAGAAGGGGAAATCAATTCAATAGGGTGCAATGAACTTCAGTTAAGATTGGGCAAAATCATCTCTCTTGAACAAAATGACATTCCCCAAGAACAAGGGAATGAAAAACAACCATCAATAACACCCTCAATTGTGGTAATAACATAAGAAATTAGGCAAGGGAGGAACACATTCGAATCACAAGACTTTGATAAGGAAGCAATTCCCTCCCCTCCATTCCCCAAAAGACTGATGATAGCGAAACCCACCGTATATCATGATTTTGACATTGTAGGGGAACTCAGGAATTTATACATCAAAATTCCACTCCTGCAAGCCCTGCAAGATATACCGATCTACACAAAGACAATCAAG
>CBVK0102409779.1:7779-22405 GCA_900067695.1 Picea abies | reverse complement strand
GAATTATGGGTTGAAAAGAAAAATTCTTCATTTCCGAATATGAAATCATACTTGGATACCCATTTGAGAGTTGTACACATGGTTTTGATTGCGAGAGAAGACGTGTAGTTCTTAGGCCTCTTTTTCTCAACCTTGGATCCTATTCTAGGCCCAAGTTTGGAACAAAGAGGATTTGTTGGCACAGGGGCAGACCCAGGTTTCAGGTCCAAAAGTGCACCAACAAGCCCTAACTACTAGCCCTTTCGGAAACACCTGCGAGGCAGATGCAGTCTCACCCGAAGTAGCTATGGGGGGGTTGCAGGATAGAGATGCCTACAACCAAGGGAAATATCAAGTGGATCTAATACCAAAACATTACAACATTTATATATCACTTACCATCTTAACTCTACTACGCACAAATATCTATCAGATCTAACACAGTAATGCAATAATAGTATATCAAAAGGAAAAGAACATAGCATCAATCACACACAACACAAGATATATGTGGTTCACCCCCTCTCTAGGGATACATCCACAGAACGGTGCTTTATAATATATTAAGATGAAGCATACAGTTCTTCTCTGCGCTCTCAGCTAGAAGATCTTCTTTCTTCTTGTCTCTATCTCTCCCCTTCATGCGCACCCAGCTGTAGGACTAATCTTCACACCTAGTTGGAGATCTTACAATACCAGAAGGCTCTTACACTTAGCACTTCTCTCTCACACACAATAATCGCTCATGCCAATAAAAAATAGAACAACAATACTAGCAACCCATCCCTGGTCCTTTAGACCTCTATTTATACATTACAATCACTCACCGACAGCCTTAGGCTAAAACCTAGGTGTCAAAACCCTAGATACCAAAACCCTAGGTGTCTAAAACCCTAGGTCAACTTGACCCATGTTTTCAGGGCTTCAGCAACCTGTTTTTCCTTCCTTCTCACGCGGTGCTCCAAAGAATCCAACGGTGGATTTTTCCACTTGTTGAGTTGTCCATGATCTATCTTTATTTCTGATCTTTCATCCTCAATATCCTCATCCAATGACTTGCTTTCTCTTACTTCATTCTGTCTTTTCTGCTCTTTTGCTCACTTCGACCTAGTATCGGTCACTGTGTCCTCTGCGTAGTTCACATTCTATATTTTCTTCCTTAATATTTGCTTACTTCCATACCCAAGGGCCAACAACTGGCTTCATCACTCACTGAAGAAGCTCTCAAATGGTTCAGGGGTCTTCCAGATAATCACATTACATCCTATGAATATTTTCCAAATTTATTTAAAAGCAGATGGACAACAAAGAAAGACAATGGGATGCTTGTAGCTCAATTCAATCAGATAAATAAAAAGGAGAATGGGACAATGAATGAATTTGACACCAGATTCAATAGGTTATACAGTCATATTCCTATAGATTTGCATCCTACAACTTCATAAGTCTATCTCCTTTATGTGAATGATTTTGATGGGAAATTTTGCTTTATTTTGAAGGAAAAGAAGCCCACTTCTTTGGAAAAAGCCAAATAGTATAGTGTTTACACTGAATAAAACCTCCTTGAATTGAAGGTAGATCATTTTCAGTATCCTCCTGTCAAGGAAAAAGCAAAGACCAAGGCTTCCAGTAGCAGTTCTCTTGATCCGATTTCCCCCTTGAATCAAAAGATAGATCAAACGAGTACTCAATTTTTCCCAACACAAAATCATATCATGGGTCATTTGACTACTGTGGAGAAAAATCATTCTACCTCTAGACCTCAATTTACCAAACATCAAAGAGATGCCATAGGTTAGAAACCAAGGCCTCAAAAAGAGGCAAAGGCCCCTGATACTTTGAAACCAGTTGGGATGGTTGATACAGAAAAAGAAGCTTGGTGTCTTCCATGCCAAGATCCTCACAAAGAAGATGAGTGTCCCTGATTAGATGAGGATTCTTCTGACAGTATGAATTTCATGGATATTATCTATAGTTTCCAAGAGGAATAAGTCACATAGGAATAGATCGACGAAGCCAAAAGACAAGGGGAAAGAGAGGGGAGACTACGAGCCTTGAATCAGTTGACATATCATCAAAATAAGGAGCTAAGGAAGAGGGAATATTTTAACTACACTAGAAGAAATAAATCTTCATCCCTTCCATCAAAACCTGCCACTCCTCCTAAATCTACAGAGAAGGTGGTACAACCACCTTCACCTACAGTACATGAGTTTCTTCCTAAGCCAACTCCCATAGCTGAGATTCAGTTGAATATAGATGTTCCAGTCATGTTTGGAAACATGAATATGACGATCTCAGTGACAGAGATGTGCAAGATCCCTTTTGTGGAAACGCATGTCGCATTGATTCGAAAAGGGTCAAGTTTTATGGGTTATGTGAGGATGTTGAAGTCTTTTTGATTGATTTTCTACATATCAACCTCCTCATGAACATAGTGGTGTTCGATGTTCTAGATGCTTGGGGGATGCTCTTATCGAAAAGTTGGTCTACTTCCCTTAGGGGTTTCCTTAGCATGGACCTCACCCATGCACACATCCCCATGGGAGATGGAACTTTTGAGGTATTATATAATCAAGAGTGAGTTAACAAGCATGCGACTAATCCCAATGGTCCTTACTATACGAGTGAAGATGATTTTGATGAAGTCCCAGACACCATTGAGTACGATCCATAGGATTTTCCTTTTATGTAGGAAGACTCCATAGACGTTCTCCTCCCAAGGAAAAATGAATAAAAATACAAACTTGCAAAGTTTCAAGGGAAAGAACCAGGGTCTATCCAAATATTGAAGAAAGAAGATAAAGAATGTGAATAATTCATCAAAAGGAAAGTTAATGCAGAACCTCCTTCTTATCCATACATTGAGAATATACCTTACATAAATTACAGCGAAGGAATTCTTGCACTCATGTGGGAAAAAAGGAAGGGCAAGCCCAAGTGTGAATAGAAGGATGACAGTTCATTTCTTGGCCCTTACATCGTCAAGAATAATTCTGATAAATAAAACTATTATTTGATAGCTTTGGATGGAATAAAGATGACACTACTAGTGGATGGATCCCTTCTCCAAACTTATGTTTAGGTCACTTTACTTCTTCAGGGCCTGAGCCCCAGGTAAGTAGGTAGGTCATATTGATTTCCTTGCATTTTCATCTTGAATTTCTCATGTTAGTTTATATGCATTTCATTTTTCATTTTTCTCTACTTGCATATTGATTTCATGCTTAGTTTAGAAAGTTTTGAAAAAAATGCTAAAATTTTCTTTTCTAGAATAGTTTCATTTTTGGTTTTGATATATATGGATGAAGGGTGATGGAACCACCCTAGATTTTACAATTTTTGGTTTTAGTATATACAATGTCTACCAGGAGATGTTGTGGTTCTCATGCACTCTACAACGAGCACGTGTCCCCAGGTAGGAGCCTGTAACATCCCCGACCATCAACCCGCTTGCCGAGAAACACTACTTCATGGAAACATTCTCCTACTTAAATATATAACATGCATTATTTATAATGAATAAGCATTAAATCAAATTAAGACATTTGATATGGATTTACTGTTGTCATATAGACTTAAACAGAATTAACAGCAATTCAAACTAGCAATGGAATACATGATAATATTACAAGTATCACAGAACATGCATTTTAATTAAGTACATACTTAAAACACATAATTATACTTATCTTTGAAACTGTAATACACCACCAACTGTGTGTAGACCTTCCACGAACCTCCTAGCCTTAGACCGCACTGCTCAACACTCTCAACAGTAGGTCACCCCTGAGCTAGGACTAAGCTCCACCGGGAAAGGGAATCTTAGGCTAGGAAAGGTCAACGAAAGACACACAGTTTATGAGGAAGGATTCTCTCCCAGGAGCTTATGCCCATTGCTCACAGACTCTCATTCCCCACATGTTTGTCCCACCCTAGGAGTATACACCTTCACTGTCACCAAGAAATTCCTTCAGCTGCTAAACCTCCCTTTCCTTGGGCTTCAACAACAAACCGGACCGTAATTCTCCGAGCTTTGTGGCAACTAAGGGACTCCTTCCAAGATTTCTCACTTCCTCCACGCACTCTCTCACTTAGAGAGAGTCACTCACAATCCTGAAAACCTACTTCTTCAACCGCATCCACCTCTCTCACCTGGAGAGAGTGTTGCACACAGGCCTGACAACTTGCTTCTTCAGCTCCGTTCTAGCACAAGGAGGACAAAAAGGCTCAGCAAGGAACGAATGATGGTATCCAATCACACTCAGCCAGGGGACTGCGTGGCCACAACAACCCATAGTTATAACACGTGTGGCATAGACAATTGCTCAGGTTTCACCGAAGACGTGGATCGGCTTCATAGGTGTGTGGTTATGCAGAGGTCTAGTGTAGAGACAAAACAATTCTCGGGAAGGATTTCAGTGAACTCAGGCAGAGTATGGAAGGTTCACAGAATGACTTAGGTGAAGGATTTTGGGTCTCAGGTTCATGCATGAACATTGCAAAGGAAGAATACAGAGGCCATAGAATTTACAGAAATACATTAGTCGGCTTCACGGTTCTGGTTTTCAAGAATGCGTGAGCGTATGCATAGATCAGACACAGAGACCACACAGTTCAGATAGAAGATGCAAGAATGGAGGATGAATCACCATTATGGATCAATTCTTGGGTTAAATTTCATGTGCCTAGGCCGACACATGTCACCCATGAATCTACATGCACTCCATCAAGTATGCGTTCCCTTTTTTACACGTTGGAGCTACATGTGTTGCCTCTCCTAGGACTTAGGATAAAAAAATGTATTTCACACCACTTTGGAATATTAATAAATTATTGTTCCCAAGGACTTAAGCCCCTAAGCTTAGCCCATCATTCCAACCTTTCATCCCCCTTTCCCTTACCCACCTTAAGGAATCTTAGTCCCCCATCACTCTTTCTTCGTGGTCAGTCAACACACATCGGTGTTTATATATTATATTAATGATTTGCATAATTACATATACAAAATTAGGCTCCTGGACTTAACACTTAGGCTCTCCGGCCTAATAAACACATAAGCCCACCAGCTTATCAATACTCGGCTCACTAGCCTACAAAACATGATTACAATTCATAATATAACTAGGGCACTCTTCCGATCTCACATCTTGAATTTCTCATGTTAGTTTATATGCATTTCATTTTTCATTTTTCTCTACTTGCATATTGATTTCATGCTTAGTTTAGAAAGTTTTGAAAAAAATGCTAAAATTTTCTTTTCTAGAATAGTTTCATTTTTGGTTTTGATATATATGGATGAAGGGTGATAGAACCACCCTGTATTTTACAATTTTTGGTTTTACTGTAGACAATGTCTACCAGGAGATGTTCTGGTTCTCATGCACTCTACAACGAGCACATGTCCCCAAGTAGGAGCTTGTAACGTCCCCGACCATCAACCCACTTGCCGGGAAACACTACTTCATGGAAACATTCTCCTACTTAAATATATAACATGCATTATTTATAATGAATAAGCATTAAATCAAATTAATACATTTGAGATGGATTTACTGTTGTCATATAGACTTAAATAGAATTAACAGCAATTCAAACTAGCAATGGAATACATGATAATATTACAAGTATCACAAAACATGCATTTTAATTAAGTACATAATTAAAACACATAATTATACTTATCTTTGAAACTGTAATACACCACCAACTGTGTGTAGACCTTCCACGAACCTCCTAGCCTTAGACCGCACTGCTCAACACTCTCAACAGTAGGTCACCCCCGAGCTAGGACTAAGCTCCACCAGGAAAGGGAATCTTAGGCTAGGAAAGGTCAACGAAAGACACACAGTTTATGAGGAAGGATTCTCTCCCAGGAGCCACTTATGCCCATTGCTCACAGACTCTCATTCCCCACATGTCTGTCCCACCCCAGGAGTATACACCTTCACTGTCACCAAGAAAGTCCTTCAGCTGCTAAACCTCCCTTGCCTTGGGCTTCAACAATAAACCGGACCGTAATTCTCCGAGCTTTGTGGCAACTAAGGGACTCCTTCCAAGAGTTCTCACTTCCTCCATGCACTCTCTCACTTAGAGAGAGTCACTCACAAGCCTGACAACCTACTTCTTCAACCGCAACCACCTCTCTCACCTGGAGATAGTGTTGCACACAGGCCTGACAACTTGCTTCTTCAGCTCCATTCTAGCACAAGGAGGACAACAAGGCTCAGCAAGGAACGAATGATGGTATCCAATCACACTCAGCTAGGGGACTGCGTGGCCACAACAACCCACAGTTATAACATGCATGGCATAGACAATTGCTCAGGTTTCATAGAAGACGTGGATCGACTTCAGAGGTGTGTGGTTATGCAAAGGTCTAGTGTAGAGACAAAACAATTCTCGGGAAGGATTTCAATGAACTCAGGAAGAGTATGGAAGGTTCACAGAATGACTTAGGTGAAGGATTTTGGGTCTCAGGTTCATGTGTGAACATTGCAAAGGAAGAATACAGAGGCCATAGAATTTACAGGAATACATTAGTCGGCTTCACGGTTCTGGTTTTCAAGAATGCGTGAGCGTATGTAGAGATCAGACACAGAGACCACACAGTTCAGATAGCAGATGAAATAATGGAGGATGAATCACCATTATGGATCAATTCTTGGGTTAAATTTCATGTGCCTAGGCTGACACATGTCGCCCATGAATCTGCATGCACTCCATTAAGTATGTGTTCCCTTTTTTACACGTTGGAGCTACATGTGTTGCCTCTCCCAGGACTTAGGATAAAAACATGTCTTTCACACCACTTTGGAATATTAATAAATTACTATTCCCAAGGACTTAAGCCCCTAAGCTTAGCCCATCATTCCAACCTTTCAACCCCCTTTCCCTTACCCACCTTAAGAAATCTTAGTCCCCCGTCACTCTTTCTTCGTGGTTAGTCAACACACATCGGTGTTTATATATTATATTAATGATTTGCATAATTACATATACAAAATGAGGCTCCTGGATTTAACACTTAGGCTCTTCAGCCTAATAAACACATAAGCCCACCAGCTTATCAATACTCGGCTCACTAGCCTACAAAACATGATTACAATTCATAATATAACTAGGGCATTGTCGGGGGATATTACAATCCCCTCCCCTTATTTTTGCACTGTCCTCAGTGAAACTCTTTACACAGCATCAACAAGCTTTTCAAAATCTTCAAAAAGATGCGAGTATTTTTCCCGCATAGCATCTTCATGCTCCCATGTCATATCCTCAGGACTGTACCAGGTCCACTCGACCTTTACAAGCCCTATGGATCGATTCCAGAGTTGTTTTCTTTTCCAGTCCAATATACGCACGGGATGCACTTGCAAGACACCTTCTTGCTCCATCTGAATCACATTCCAATCGATAACATGATTAGCATCAAGTATATATTTTTTAAGCAATGAAACATGAAATGCATTATGTACAATCATGGATGCAAGTAATGCAAGCATATATACAACTGGTCCAACCCTTTCTAGGATTTCAAATGGCCCACAAAATCTGGCTGCCAACTTGGTGCAGTTTCCTAGCTTCAGGGAACTTCTATTGGCTTTTACTTTTAGGAAAACATGGTCACCCACTTTAAACTCTCTGTGGGTTTTGTTCTTATCAGCATAACTTTTCTGCCTATCTTGGGCAACTTTCAAATTCTGCTTAATTTTTTTCATCTGTTCTTCCATTTCCTTGAGCAACTCTGGCTCAAATACTTCCCTATCAGCTGGATTATCCTAGCTCACTGGAGTATTGCAATTTATGCCATAAAGTGCTTCAAATAGGCTCATCTTCAACGATGCTTGATACCCATTATTATAGGTGAATTCTACCAAGTGTAGGTAGTCTTCCCATTTAGATGGTTTGTCCATCACATACATCTTTAGTATGTCTTCTATCACTCGATTCACCCACTTTGTCTGCCCATATGACTTCGATTGATAGGTTGTACTGTAGTTCAGATTCGTTTCGAACCCCTTGAATAACCCTTTCCAGAAATTTGAGGTAAATTTCGAGTCTCTGTTAGACACAATTTTCTTGGGAATTTCGTGCAATCACGCCACCTCCTTCATAAAAATACCAGCAACATCCACTGCCTTGCGAGTAGTCTTTAGTGGAATAAAATGGGCAGCTTTCGTAATCTTTTCCACCACCACCATGATTGAATCATGTTGCTTTTTGGTTCTAGGCAATCCCATGATGAAATCCATTGTCACCACTTACCACTTCCACTCAGGAATGGGTAAAGGTTGTAGCAATCATGTTGGGTGTCTATGCTCATCTTTAACCTTCTGGCACTCCATACATCTAGTGATTTATTCAACAATCTCTTTCTTCATGCCTGGCCAAAAGTAATGGCTCTTGACTACTGCCATAGTTTTTTGATATCCAAGGTGCCCTACATAAGGCACATTATGCATTTAATGCAAAATCGCAAGTTTCAAATCCTGGACATTAGGTACATAAATTCAGTTCTTGTACATAAGTATTCCATCAGTTTCCAATTTATGAATCCCCACTTTTTGTGGCATCTTACCTTGTTGTAGCTTTGCTACCAAATCCCTGTACTGCAAATCTATATTTGCAGCCTCCAAAATTCTTCTTTTAATATCATTTTGGTACATGCTAATGGTTGTAACATGTAGTTCATGCACTCTCTTACTAAGTGCATCTACCACTTTATTTTCCTTCCCTTTGATATGCTTGATATCAAAATCATACTCACAGAGAAAATCCAACCACCTACTTTGTCTAGCATTCAAGGTTGGTTGATCAAACAAGTACTTCAAACCATTATGGTTTGTTCTTAGTTCTAACCTACTTCCCATGAGGTAATGTCTCCACTTCTCTAGAGCATGTACTATGGTTTCCAACTCCAAATCATGAGTTGCATAGTTCCTTTCATGCTCTTTCAACTTTCTGGATTCATAAAAAAATGTGAATCCATTCTGACTAGGGACTCCTTCCATTCCTTCTTTGCATGCATATGTGCACACCACAAAGTCTTCATTTGGATCTGCAATCCTTGGGATTTGAGCACTGGTTAACAGTTTCTTCAATTGTTGGAAGCTTCTCTCACAATCCTTTGTCCATTGAAACTTCTTCTCCTTCCTATGCAAGGAAGTGATAGGGTGAGCTATCCTCGAGAACCCTGTGATAAACCTTCTGTAATAACCATATATACCCATAAAGGATATGAATTCTATCACATTCTTTGGCACTAACCATTCTCTGATGGACTCAATCTTCTCAGGATCTATAGCTATCCCTTCCTTCGAAATAATATGCCCCAAGTAATAAATCTGCTCCTGATAAAATGATCACTTGCTCAACTTGGCATATAGTTGGTTCTCTCTTAGCACCTGCAACACCATTATCAGATGTTGTTCATGCTCTTCCTCCAACTTGGAATACACTAGAATGTCATCTAGGAAGACTATGACGAACTTGCCTATATAGTCCCTGAATACACCATTCATCAAGCACATAAAAACAACGAGTGCATTTGATAGTCCAAATGGCACCATTGTAAACTCGTATTGACCATACTTTCTTCAAACGATGGTCTTGTTGATGTCTTCATCCTTTATCCTTACCTGGTGATATACCAACCTAAGGTATATCTTCAAAAATATCTCTGCATCCTTCAAATGATCGAAGAGGTCATCGATCCTCGGTAGAGGATATTTGCTCTTTACATTTACTTTGTTCAACTGTCTAAAATCGATACACAATCTCAAATTCCCATCCTTCTTCTTCATGAATAGGACTAAGACACCCCAAGGTGACACACTTGGGTGTATATACCCCTTCTTCAGAAGCTCTTCAAGCTGCATTTGCAACTCTTTCAGCTCTGGCGTACTCATTCTGTAAGGAGCTTTTCACACTGGAGTTGCTCTAGGAATCAAGTTTACAGAGAAATCAATATCTCTTTTCGGGGGTAGTCCTGGTACCTCCTGAAATACATCTTCAAACTCCTTTGGTATCGCATGATATCCAATACTTGACACCTTATCCTTAGGTGTTTCCTCCACATGGGCTGCAAATAATTGACAACCTTTTCTGTAGCACTTCTTCAGCTGCACTACTGATATTTCTCTGATAGCAACAACTCTAGGAATTCCTTGGACTGTTCTTCGATTCCCTTCCTCATCCAGGAAAATGAATTCCTTGTTATGACAGTCCAAGATGGCATGGTGATAGTCCAATCAGTCCATCCCAATTAGACAGTCATAAGAACCTAAAGGAAGAACATTCAATTCAGCCTTTGTGCTCAGTCCATTCATGTCCACAGGACAAGACTTAACCAACTCAATGAATTTCCTCTTGGTTCATGTAGCCAAATGCACTAACCAAGATTTTTAATGTTTTCTTCTCAACAAATGCAAACTTTCCACCACTCTAGGATATATATAACTATGGCTAGCCCCTGAATCAATTAAAATAGTAAATGGTTGGTTGTTAATCATACCTTCCACTTCAATCCTGTGCGACTGAATTTATCTTTCTTGTTGTATAGGGTTGCGTAGATCCTTGGCATTCTACTGCCCATGTCCTCCATTGTTTCAGTATGTTGTACATTGTGGACAACTCTAACTTTATCATTTTTGTGGGGGCAATCTCTGTACCTATGGTTTTCTTTACAACCCCAACATTCCATAGGTGGTGGTCTTGGCATTTGCCCACCTACTTCAACCTTCCTGGGCTCTCTAAAAGATGGTTTTCCTTGAGGACTATTTCTGAAAAAGGGTGGCTTAGTTCTCTTCTTCCTCTGAATCCATCTTGAATTTCTTCTTGTCTTCCCAAGCCTTCTGGAAAGTAGGCTTCTCTCTTTGTTGCTCATATAAGCATTTCTCTCTTCTTATCGTTTCTTCCATAGTTTTTGGGTCATCATACTGGATCTTGTCCCCAATGGAAGGTGGTATTCCACTTAGATACCTTTGAATCTTGACAGTCTCATCCTTGATGAATGGAACATACTTTAGTAATTCCAAAAACCTTTGTTCCTATTCATCAATGGTCATGCTGCCCAGCTTGAGTTCAAACAAATCTTTCATCTTTCTATCGTAGTATATTTTAGTTAAGTATTTATTCTCGAAATACCTCTTGAATTATTTCCAAGTGATATCTTTCTCTCTAATGTGTTGCACCTGCACAAGATGATCCCACCACATGGATGCCTTTCCCTTCAATTGATACAATGCAATTCTTCCTTCTGCATGACAAGAATAATTCTGCAATTGGAAATATTTCATCATGCCAAGCAACCATGTCTCATCATCTTCCTTCTTCTTATGTTCTCCATTAAACTTTGGAGGCTTAATATTGTTCATTTCTCCCTTCAGTTCATCCACTCCAGATCTCCTATGCTTTCTGGTAGGAGATGGGCTTGAACTATTGTGTTCCCTCCTCTTGGAGCGACCTTGGGAGTGATGATGGTGTTTACCAACACTCCTTGATCTTCTTCCCTTAGAAGTTGGCTAACTCCCGGTTTTGCTCGAGTCTCTCTCCTGGTCCAACTTCTTTTCTATTCTCTTCAGACTCTTCATCAACTTTAAGTTGAATTCACCTTGTTTATCCTGAGCTTTCCTGAGATTTCTACTATATGTTCGGTGAGTTTGGGCATTTTTCTACAATTTTTCAATGATCTTTATCATATGCCCTTCCTTATCTATCTCTTCTCCATGCCCATTGGAGTTCGACCCTTCAACTCTCAAATGAACATCCATCCCTTTAGCTTCATTCTCTGAATTGGAATAATTTTGTGTCTCTTCCATCTTTTACACTCAGTGGAAATTCTACTCGGTCCTGGCACTCTCTAAACTTCTGCAAACACAATGTGCAGATAACCAGAATTTGTCAGGCCATTATTCCTTAACAAATTCGACAACATTCATAAACAAATCTGAATTAAGAAAACATTCATATTTCATGAATTTTCCGAGCTCTTCTCAGTTCTGTAACAATCCTTTGGTATCTAGCCCCTTCTCTCTTAATCTTCAACCCACGTGATCGTGGGTCGTGACCACTCGCTTAGCGAAAAGGGCGCTTCACGACTTCATGTTTCGGGAGGTTTCCAAGCACTTCACAACAAATTATCGAATTCTGGACTAATGAACTCATGACGTAGGGTGGATCAACTGTCCACGTCTACCCAGCATCCAATCGCTGACACTCATTATGGAACCTCAGGCGTATGAGTTCTTGTACTTCGGGACTTTAGAAGATTTCACATCCGCATACCCCGAACACTTCCACGTCACCTTAGGTGACGTCATTACCTTACATAACTTAACTTTTTCCCAATTGCGGGGGCATGCAACGGTGGTTTTGGAGTAACCCACCCTTCATTCTGCAATTATCCTGACATTGACATGTAAACTCTCAGTGAAACTGCGGTTTGGATTGCGAGACCACCTTGGATAATTATCTTCCGTGAAACTTGGGTCCCTGCAATGTATCCTAGCCGTTGATCTTGATGTATTGTGATCAATGTTGTTGTGGGTCCTCTGACCATTAACTACATTACGTAAACTCAGACCCCACTAACCCTGCTCACACATGATGTCACATGGTGGAATACTAGAGACGTCATCCAACCCCACCACGTCTATTCTTTCGTTTCGAAACATCAGGCTTTGGGAGTTTGCGCAACAACACATCCCATTCTCCCGACATCCGAACTCCCGAAATTACAGTTTACCCTTCTTCTTGATCTAACGGTCAAGCTATCTCCTTCAGATCTACAGTGTAGATCTCCCTCGTGACTTCGGGGTTTCGCGTTTCGGGCATTAATGCCTCTATGCACCCCACTTCTCTCGATTGTCGAAATATGAAGGTTTTCCAGGATAACCCTCATGTACCTTCTCCAGATCTGACGGTCGTAATGAATTTCCTTTCTATCCAAATAGATCCTGCAGCTCCCACACCCCAAGTGTTGAGCACTCTCTCTCTTTGGTCAAATACCACGTCGACTTTGGTTTTGTTCTACCGCTACTCCTCCTAAGCTTCGTAACATGACCAAGCAACCCCTTGGCACTCAGAAACATTCTAAGGTTTGAAATTGGTTCCATCCGAACACCATTTCCACTCGAAACCTTGGGTCCAAAGACCACTTACCTGGCCCATCCAGGCTCAGTGTTGAAAACATGGCTCTGATACTGTATTGTAACATACCCGACCATCAACCCACTTGTCAGCAAACACTACTTCGCGGAAACATTCTCCTACTTAAATATATAACATGCATTATT
This sequence comes from Picea abies, assembly GCA_900067695.1. Taxonomy (NCBI): domain Eukaryota; kingdom Viridiplantae; phylum Streptophyta; class Pinopsida; order Pinales; family Pinaceae; genus Picea; species Picea abies. Next base: position 9,131 of record CBVK0102409779.1, on the reverse strand, counting down.
TATAAATAATAAGCATTAAACCAAATTAAGACATTTGACATGGATTTACTGTTGTCATACAGACTTAAATAGAATTAACAACAATTCAAACTAGCAATGGAATACATGATAATATTACAAGTATCAAAAAAACATGCATTTTAATTAAGTACAGAATTAAAACACATAACGATACTTATCTTTGAAACTATAATACACCACCAACTACATGCAGACTTCCACGAACCTCCCAGCCTTAGACTGCACTACTCAACACTCTCAGTAGTAGGTCACCCCCGAGTTGGGACTAAGCTCCACCGGGCAAGGGAATCCTAGCCTAGGCAAGGTCAATGGAAGACACACATTTTATGAGGAAGGATTCTCTCCCAGGAGCCACTTATGCCCACTACTCACATACTCTCATTCCCCACATGCCTATCCCACCCCAGGAGTATACACCTTCATTGTCACCAAGACAGTCCTTTGGTTGCTAAACCTCCCTTGCCTTGGGCTTCAGCAACAGATCGGACCGTAATTCTCCGAGATCTGTGGTAGCTACAGGACTCCTTCCAGGAGTTCTCACTTCCTCTGTGCACTCTCTCACTTGGAGAGTTTCGCTCACAGGCCTGGAAACCTACTTCTTCAACCACAAAAACCTCTCTAACCTGGAGAGAGTGTTGCACACACGCCTAACAGCCTACTTCTTCATCTCCATTCCAACACAAGGAGGACAGCAAGGCTCAACAAGGAATGGATGACGGTATCCAATCACACTCAACCAAGGGACTGGGTCACCACAATATCCCAAATTTATAACACACATGGCATAGACAATTTCTCAGGTTTCACAGAAGACGTGGATCAGCTTCAGAGGTGTGTGGCTATGCAAAGGTCCAGTGTAGAGATAAAATAGTTGTCAAGAAGGATTCCAGTGAACTCAGGAGGAGTATGGAAGGTTCACAGAACGAATTAGGTGACAGATTTCGGGTCTCAAGTGCGTGCATGAACATTACAAAGGATGAATACAGAGGCCACAAAATTTACAGGAATAAACCAATCGGCTTCACGGTTCTGTTTTTCAGGAATGCGTGAGCGTATGCAGAGATCAAACATAGAGACTACACAGTTCAAATAGTGAACGCAAGAATGGAGGAAAAACCACCATCACGACTCAATTCTTGGGTTAAATTGCATGTGCCTAGGCCGACACATGTTGCCCATAAAGCTGCATGTACTCCATCAAATATGTGTTCCCTTTTGTACACGTTGGAGCTGCATGCCTTGCCTCTATCAGGACTTAGGATAAAAACATGTCTTTCACATCACTTTGGAATAATAATAAATTATTATTCCCAAGGACTTAAGCCCCTAAG
>CBVK0102409778.1:0-10162 GCA_900067695.1 Picea abies | reverse complement strand
GCCCCTCATTCCAACCTTTCAGCCCCCTTTCCCTTACCCACCTTGTGGAAGCTTAGTCCCCCATCACTCTTTCTTCATGTTCAGTCAGCACGTAACAATGTTTATATATTATATTAATGATTTGCATAATTACATATACAAAATCAGGCTCCTGGACTTAACACTTGGCTCTCCGTCCTAATAAACACATAATCCCACCAGCTTATTAATACCCGTCTCACCAGCCTACAAAACATGATCACAATTCATAAACATGATTACAATTCATAATATAACTGAGGCACTACTGGGGGATATTATAGAGCCATATGTTATCCCCATTTTGTGGGATAACTAAGGAGATGATGTCTCAAGGCCCTCAGGTTGTAGATATGGAGTGTCGAGAGACTACATGACTAGCAATGTCCACTTGCACATATGGAAGCTCGCTCTATCACCACTGTTTGGATCCATCATCAGTGCATCCACCACACCAACTAGCTTCTAAAAGGTGCATGGGTATTTCTCCATGCGATACAAGTCATGTATTGTGGTAGGTAATCACCCTAATATTTGAGGCATTTAAGAATGTTGTATTGAAGATGTTTTTTGTTATAGAACACCTGCTTGGACATTATTCTTTTGACCATGTTTCACCTTGGTGAGTGTCATCAATTTCCTAGTAAGTGGCCAAATTATGGGGAAGGTGTGCAACTGGGGATCTCTTGAGGGGTCATCGTACCATTCTCGGCCATACTTATCACTTTCCTCTCATTTCCAATCCCATCACATTGCCCTCTTCTAGGCCCTTTGACTTTAGTGACCTAATAAGGGAATGTACCTCATTTCATGGGAAGAAGGGGTTGAAGGCCCATGGGGATGGTGGCTGGAAAAAGATAAAAGCCTAAAATATAAACCTTCTAGATGCTCATCTAGACAAGTCTTGAGAATGATGAAATGCTTCTCTTAAGATAATTGAAGGCCTGCAAAAGATCAAACACATAATAAATATCCTGCTTGAATGAAAGACTACCACTCGTGCATTACAATGCTTTGATGGTTACCCCTATGGAACTTTTTGGACCTCTTCTTTCAAGTGACATTGTGTTACTCCCCCCCAAGCTAATAGATTCACTATTGGGAGTGCACATGTGTTTGGATAATTAATTAATTAATTACTGGGCTTGGAAAAAGGTTGCATTGAAGAAGAAGGTGCAACACACCCCCTACAAAGGCACCCATAAATGAGATAATACGAGCTCTTGTATGTCATGAAACTCATTGACATATGAATTTTAAACCCCTATCCACCTCATCATCCACTACATGACCTTGAAGGTGCATCCTTCGTTACCTCTCTTGGAGTACTTTTCTTGCTTTATGGTGGATATTTCTTGGTTAAAGAAGGTGTTTATCTTGTTTATGCTTGCACTAGTTAAGGAATCCATTTTGTTTCTTCTTTCTTGGTTACAAGTATAATTTGATAATATTCTTGGGGAGTATAAGTGCATACAACCCCAACAAGGCCATCATTTTTTCTTGAAATAAGTTATTGCACAAGGAATACTAGGAGGAATAATAAGGTTTACACCCTCCTAGGGTTTTCCTTAGCTAGTTTTGCTTAACTTGGGGAGTAAAATGGCTTACACCCCCAAGGAGGTAGTACAACTAGATATTTCTCTTTTAAAGACTCCATAACCCAATATTTAAACGTGCTAATCTCTTGCATTGGGATACGTAGAACTACGAGATATTGGAATTGTTCAAGTTGGAATTTCTTCTACATGTTATAAGAATTATTGTGCCCTAAGGGCGTCCTCTTTTAGCCAATAATTTTTTTTCTGTAATAAGTTTAATGCTACATCCATTAGGGTTGTAGAAAACCATAAACAATTTCTTGAATAACTCACAATTCAACTGTCAAAAGTTGTTCATAATTTACCCCTACAATTTACTAGGCTTAACACATATTTTAGGTGGATTACTTGTGATTTTTGGTGGCTGATTTATTTTTTGTAAAACGTTGTTTTCTACATCCATAAGGCTGTAATTATATCTCTGCAATACTATTTCATTCCATCCTTGTTTCATGCTAAAGTCTTGCTCTTTCATTCTTGGGTTAAACTAATATTTACTAGTTTGTCTCTTGCTTATTTAACTAGACTTTCAACATCTTTATTTGAAGCTCTTACTATATTTTTGTTGCCGATATACATCATTGTTTACTGATGCAATTAGGGACAGAAATATTAACTTGCATGTCCACCTAACATTATACACATATACGTGTCTTGTTCTTGTGTCTCAGGCAAGTACACCACTCTTCACAAGGACTCTTACCTCTTGGAAATCTTTGGCTACCACCAAGACCTATTTCAATCTATTTTCTACATTTAGTAGCTTGAAATATAGGGGCATCCATTCATACATCTCACTTTCCATCTCTTTTCCCCCTAGGGTCACTAGGATTTCCCCCTTGAGGTGATTATATATTCTCTAAAGTGATGAGAATACCTGCATAAGGTGACAGTGGGTAGGTTCTCTCGAAGTTGTTTCCATTTGGTGGTTGGGCTGGGATTTTCCCAACCTACAACTTGTGTGATAACAAATCCTACCAAACCCTAGCCATCAAACAATGTCAAAGGCTTAGAAAGTGACGTCCTAGGCCTCCAAATGCCAATGTCCATGTGCAAAGGGATATGATGTCATCCTTGAATGTTGTCAAAGTTCCTCCAAAGGAAACATCCTCTATTATTTGCACACAAAGGCTGTAGGGTTCTCTCCTCAACTTGTGGGGTATGACGTCAATCCTAGGGGCTTTTAGCCCTCCATGAAGGTCAAAATGGTATAATTCATCCATGATAGATTTCACCTGGAAAGGTCCTACAAAGACAAACAAGTATGCCCTCCAAGGGTCCAGAAGTCACATGTATCATGCCAAGTAAGCCACATTTAATAAAATAACCACCCAAACATGTGCATTAAACCCCCCCTTTTCGAACTAAAAAAGCACTCAAAGACCTTATAAAATTTGTGAAATATGAGTATGGAAGGGTTATCATGGTGCCCTATTGGGTAGGCCAACCCCCAAGTCAAAGATTGTTTCCCAAAAAGACCCTCTCTAAGTCATGTGGTGAATATGAGGTGGATGGGGGTGTGACTTTTGGGCATGGGGTTCTTGACATATCAAGGGCTCATATTTTCTCATTTATGGGTGCCTTTGTGGATGGTGTGTTGCATCCCTCGTTTGCAATGCAACATTTTTCCAATCCCTTTTATTTTCCATTAATTTATTATGTTCTAAACATTGATTTCTATGTGCAATGGAAATTAAAGACCAATGCAATGCCACTTGAAGTTAGCAATACATTGAGTGCCATATGCATTGAAAATTAAAAGACACTATAAATACATTCCCCCAACAAGTGGGACATTTATTAATTATATGTTTTCTTTTTAAAAGGTCCTTCATTTTTTATAGAGAAGTGTTTCATTGCTCTCAGGACCTTAGGGAGAGAATCTACAAGGATAATTCATGGATTTTAACTCTTGTCATCTGCAACACCTTAGGGAATTCTTCCCATGAAATGAGATACAAGCCCTTATTGGGATCAATGAGCCCAAAAACCCAAAATATGAGGAAACGGAGGGGAAGAGGTGTGAAAATTAATAAGTATGTGTGGGAATGGTATGATGAACCTTCAAGGAGACCCCCCAGTAACAACATTTTTCCCGAGGGTGACCCACTTACTAGGAAACCATGTCAACCACCAAGGTGAAATAAGGAAAAAGGTATAATTTCCAAGAAAACATTTTCATAATCAAGAAAGGATTCTTTGCAACATGATCAAATTCTTCAATTATTAAAGTGGCACTTACCACGAGACCAGACTTGTTATCTTATGAAGCCAGACCTGTTGTGCTCTGGGAACCAAACTAGTGTGGAAGATGTTGTTATGTTGTTGATGATGAATGGTGATGTGTGGTGGAGAGGAGGGGCTCTCTCTTCTCATTGTGGTCTCAGCTGGTCATTTGTCTCTCAACACTCCATGTCTTCAACATGTGGGCCTTGAGACATCATATCCTTAGTTACCCCTAGTTTGGGGGGGTAACATCTAGCTCCTACATGGGGACATGTGATTCCATAGAGTACATGAGGACCTCAAAATATTATGGTAATACATATGCCTATACATACTCAAGCAAGATATTAGAGCATCGAGGGGTGGCTTGCTCACCCTTTTTTCATATAATCAAAAACTTCAAAATTTCAACTATTTCTTAAAAAGAAAATTTTGGATTTTTTAAAAAATTATAAATAACATGCAATGAATCAAGCAAATGTATCGCAACTACTATGCATAAATGCAGGGAATGAAATATGAAATGAAAATTGAACTACTCTACCATGACATGAATATGCAAGATACGATACAAATGCAATCCAAAATTCAAAATGACCTACCTACTTACCTATGGCCCAAAGCCCACAGAGATCAGGTTTCATCAACATACGGTTGGAGGATAGACCCATCAACTGGTAATGGCATCTTACTCCTATCCATGGATAATAAATAGTAAGTTTCCTTCTATGACTTCTTCTTGACGACATAAGGTCCAAGCTGCAAATTTCACTCTTCTTGTCATACTTTGGCATTCCCTTCCTCTTATCCCACATGAGTGCAAAGCTACCTTTATCAAACTCAACATATGGTAGATATTCAATGTAAGGCTCTGTGGGAGGATCTTCATTTACTACACTTTTGATAGCTTGTTATTTTTCTTGATCCTTCTTATCCTCATCCTTATTCAATATCTTAATGGATCTCAAATCCTTTCCTTGGTATTTTGCAAGCTTGTCCTTATATTTGTTCGTCTGCAAAAGGAGTCTATCAATACAATCTTCTTGTGAAAAATGAAAATCCTAAGGATCATACTCAATGATTGTTGGTTGTCCAACTTACATTTTTGTTTTGACTCATCTTGAAACAGGAAATGACTTTTAAAACTTGCTGCCCAGCAGAATTTGTTTCCTTCGGATTGTATAAGGCCTTGTAGTGAACATATGGACACTCAAATAGCTATCAGTTTGTTATGTTTTTATTATTGTTGTTGTTGTTTTTTTGTTGTTGTTGTTGTTGTTGTTGTTGTTGTTGTTGTTATGATAACATGATCATATTTTCTTGTAATTTATTCTCTCTTCTCAAATTCATGACCGCTAGGCATGAAATTGAGACATCTCGCTCGTACAAGTACCCAACCAAAAAATCTCGTAATATTTCTATTTTTGTTTATGATTGGTATCATTGCTTGGTTTAATCTATGTCTGGAAGGAATATTTACCATTGTTGTTTCCAATCGAGGGGTCTCTAATGATAATTCTAGGAAGAAGACTTGTTGGATACACTTGCTAGAAATCAAACAAATTTTAAAATTTGTTTTATATGCAAAGGCCCTATGTTACGCAAACCCATGGTTTTAATGTCAATGGGTATGGTAATGTTGCGTTTAATTAGTCACATTTCATGAGGTATGGGGAAATTAACACACACCTCCTCATGACGCATACCCTTGTCATCTCACCACCTTCTCTACATGCCCTCATCAAGCATCTCACGAATTAGCACTATGTGCAAATTTTTTCTTGAAATTGAGATAGTGGTCATGAAAAGATGCAAGGGTTTTCATTATTTTGTGCAGTCTGAGGTCCTCTGTCTTTGGCTTTCTGAAAAATCATCAGGACTTAGAGTGGAAAGCCATGGTGAAATCCCTACACGTATGGACTTTCATTACCAGGTATGGTTGTTTGACCTCCCCTGTTACCTTTGGATTTTCGTTGTGCTTTCCCTTGCATCAGGAATGTTTCATTATATTTATTTTTTCCCTTATTGAGATTATGGCTTCTGTAGTAAGGAAGAACCAAATGGCCCTCAGGCTTTACTTACCCGCAATAACTTAACAGAGTTAAAATCCCTGCCATAATTGAGAGATGATTTTGTGGGATGGATTCTGGGAAAATAGTGAAGATTTTGACAAAACTGTTAAAAACCCGTCTCCCAAACGAGGTCATTTACCTTCCATGCGGGAAGTTTCTTCAGAAACAAATCGATTTCAAATATATTCCTCATTTTCTCAAGAGAAATTTCTCTGAAAAACTATTTCGGTTGAGGAAATATTTAAACATACCAAGGGTTAGTCATTCTCATATGATTTTGTGGCCAATATGCCTCCATTCCTCCAGGGTTGCGAAGGATTCTATGGAATCCGAGCAGAGTTGAGAGCTAAGGAAGGAAAAGAGGAATCATTGAACCCAAATGTAAATTACCCTCTCCCAAATATAAGGCCCGTGCATTTTTTATACTGTCTGGCCTAGGCTCATCGATATTACACCGATGTTCCATACCTACAGATGCAATTGGAACAGGTTAAAGAACTAAACAAAGAACTTGGAAAGAGCAACAAAATTATAAAACTCGAACTGGGTATTTTCCAGGTTAATAAAAATCCCAAAAGACATGGAAACATCATTATCAAGAGATCAACCAATGTCAACGACATTTTAAAATCCTAGTTGTGCAAGTCCTCCTTCTCGAATGTTTGAGTTGGTAAATTTTATTTGATTTGTGTGTATTGATTAAGGATTACTCTATTTTTCTAGATTAGTTGAATGGATTTGCAAAGTTGTTTTTAGTCTGCCTTGTTAAAGTTTTCCTTGGTTTTATTTGTGAATATAGACCAGCTACAGAATCAAAGATTTTGTAGCTAGTATTTAATTAGTTTTGTATTGTTTCTAATAGATTCTATTGTTTGTTTACAGGTCATGGGAAGATCTCAAGATTTCATCAACAACAATCATGAATACAATTAGATGTTGTCCAGATTTCATTTTTTTTTAATTAGCGTAAGAGTTAGTTTTTAAAAGTCAAGTTGTAGCTTCTCGTTGGGTCACAATAAACTTTTTGATAAGTTGTTGAACAAACTTGTCTTTTAATATACAACTTTTCTATTATAAGTGGAAGTCAGAATCTATTGTTTAAAATATCACTATTTTTAAACGATCTGACTCTATCATGTTGATATGAGGTTCGATCCATATTTTGTTTAAATAGTCTTAGTTGTTTGAAGCAAAAGGGGAGGTTGGAATTGTGAAGATTGGGACTGCTGAAGTTTATTGAGGAATATAATCACTATTTAACCAAAGGTTTTGATCTTTTGGTAAAGGATACATGTGCGTAATTATATTTTATATATTATGATTTATATTTCTCAAATATATTCGATCTTGTATCAATTTTGGTTATATTTTGTCTACCAAATTGTTGTGTGATGAATTATTATTACTTGGTGTTAATTCTTCCTATCCATTAATCCTTAGTCTTAAAATTTTGTATGACTTTGGGTGACTGTATTCATGCAATGTGAGTCCTTTAATATGTTGAATTTATTTACATGTTTCAAATTCCTATAGATTCATTTATAATTTCAAGGAATCAATTTCTTTATGTAAAAGAATCATTTGTATCTTCACCTAAGGTTGGCACATATACAAATTGTCTTTTTGTGTTCTAAAAGGGTCTAAAACAATTAGAGTGAAGTGACTTTCCTCTTGATGTTTGTAAGATCCAGAAATTAGCAGGGTTGTCTATGATAAAATTACCTTCAACAGATACCCTTGGAGAAACATACTATTACAGGGAGACATGATCAAGAGATGAGCACTTAAATACCGATTAGTAGATTTGATATTTTTTTAAAGTAAAAGCAGATTGACCTTTCAACTCAAATACTTTGTTTATTTCAGTTGGGACATAATTTTTTTCTTTCACTCTTTGCTTTTGTTGCTTTCAGTAAATTAAAGAAGTCTTTGTATCTTATATTAAACAATTGTCTTGCCTGAGATTTAGTTCCCTTTCATAATTTTCAGTTTTCAAGATTATCATAAAATATTACAACATGTATATTTGTTTATTTTGTATATGAGATATATTAATATATGTATATATGTGTTAGGTATTTAGTTTATTTATTTAATTTTTAACTCAGTTTAGATCATTCATTGGCTAACGGAGCCACAAAACCTGTCAGGGCAAGTCATACCAAATGACTTGGGCTACTTAGAAAGCCCTAGATCGGGCTTCCCCTCCTAGTTGACCGTGTGTTCACATATGCCCGTAAAAATGACTTGAGGTGTCACATCATATTTACAATCACTCCAATAGTTGGGGCTATTTGTATCAACCACATGATTCTTTGCAACATGATGTATTGTCATCCCCCATAAGGATATGTGCATGAGTGAGGTCCACACTGAGAAAACCTCCAAGGGTAGTAGACCAACTTCTTGATAAGAGAATACCCCAAGCATCTAGTACATCAATCACGATTATATTCATGATGAGGCTGATGTGGTGGAAGTTCTGGAGATATACCTCCACATCTTCTATGAGACCATACACTTTCACTTTATTTTAATCAATACCACAAATGTTCCCATAAGGGTGGGTTTTTCGCAAACCAAGTTGTTTCATAAACTTTAGAGACATTACGTTTTTCAATGATCCAGAATCCAATATACAATTATTTAAACGAAAACCATTTATCCCCAAGGAAAGATAAAAAGAAGGAGTCTCCTCTCCCTGGCTCCCATTATACATAGTATTTAGGATCATCAAGGATCTCCTACCCCATATTGTACCTTTAATGCCTTCAAAAATTATCTTCTTACGAAAGGAATATTTCACATCTCCAACACAAGTATCGGCATATTCATGTTTCCAATCATAGTTGGTACATCTATATTCTAGTGAAGATTCTCATATGATGGTGCAAGTTGTGGAAGCAAATCATGAACTAGAGGTGGAGAAGACAAAGGCGCTTCCTCTGTCGGAGGAGGTGGTGGGACTGGCATTTTATTTATTCTTGAGTATTATAATTTCCCTTTTCCTCAACTTGTCCTTTAAATATTCATCCATTTGTTTCAATACTTCCAACCAAGCTCATCTAGTCACCCACTTCCTTACTTCCTCAAGTTGATCTTATGTGATGTCAATGCATTTATCACCTTGGAGGGTAAAAATTATATCAATGAAGTTTAATCTATCCATAGAGTCTATATCTTCTTCTTCCCTCTATCTCGGTCACTCATTTTCTAAATGAGGTTACTAGAAATGAAAACACCATGCCGACCATCCCAACAGGATTCAAAGTGTCATGTTCCTTTGCCTCTTGTTGTGGCCTTTGTTTCCCTTTATTGTTTGATAAACAAAGTTCTTCTAGCAGAATGATACCCCTCCAAGGTTTTCAACCTATTCATGATCTAATTTTGACTCTGGATTAACTAAGCATTCATTTTATCAAACTTCTGAGATAATAATGTGATTGGATCATGTACATTGTTGGTTGAAGTATTCATATTTGGTTCCATTTTGGAATGAGGGAATTGAAAAGGCTCAATATTTGAGCTGATAAGATGGTCTTCAATATGTGCACTATACTCTTTGGATTTTTCCAAACTTTCAGGAATCTTTTCCTTTAAGATGAAACCAAACTATCCTTCAAAGGTGTTCAAGTAAAGGAGAATAGTTTCTTCTGGTGAGCATGAGTCCTTCAGGATATGAGTGTGCAATATGTCAAATCTAGCATTGAATTCCTTCATTGTTTCATTCTATTTATTTTTAATTTGGTTGAATTGCATCAATAACATTCCATTTTCCCTCTTTGTTGTCCATATAACCTTTAACAACTTAGAAAAATATTCATAATATGGCAAGCCTTTGAACCACTTCTTAGCATATTCATCAAAAGATATATCTAGTAGTTTCATTGTAACATCTCCATGTTCTATACCATTGTCTTCCATGGACACACCAATAGAGTCAAGATGCTCTTCAGGTGTAACAACGTTGTTTTTAGTGAACTTTTGAAACCACTTGTGAGACTCTTTGGGCATGGTATTGGGGTATCTAGGGAAATAGGCCATATTCAATGGATTTTGTTGATTAAGGTTGGTTGTCATTGATGTCAACCCTTGAAGAAAGCCCCATAGCACAAAGGTTTGGGTAATGGAACCAATATTGTTTGATGTAAATATGACTCATTATTGTTTTGTCATGGTTGATAAGAAGTAAATATGAATGAACTCCAAAGTGGTCCCCTTATGGTGAAATCCCTCACGGGAAGACGC
>CBVK0102408747.1:0-10334 GCA_900067695.1 Picea abies | reverse complement strand
AATGATATTGGTTATCGCTTATGGGATTATGAAAATCACAAAATAATTACGAGTAGAGATTTGGTATTCAATGAAAGGTCATTTACAAAGATCGGTTGCAGGGAAAGAAACAGGGAAAGGAAAACATAGAATACATAGTGCTTGATGAAATCAAAGAAAATGAAATTCCAAAGGTACCAGAAAATCAAAATGTACAACAACAGGAGCAACAGGTACCTCAAACTCTTGCAAGTGTTGTTAGAAGATCTATCGAGTTAATTAGACCCCTTTAATGATACTCTCCTTCATTGTATTATTTATTGATGACTGATTCTGGTGAACCAGAAAGTTATGAAGAGGCAAAGCATGTAAACACTAAAAAGAAGTGGGAGAAAAGCATGAAAGAGGAAATGGACTCCTTGGTAAATAAACATGCATGGAACTTTGTTCAGTTGCCTACAATAAAAAGAGCATTGCAGAATAAATGGGTTCAAAATTTGAGGGAAGAAGATGGAGGAAAAAAACGATACAAGGCCATACTTGTTGTAAAGGGGTTTCAATCTCAAAATATGCCAACAAACGGATTTTTAAATTATGGATCATTGTACGAAAATGTATAGTACAACAAAATCGTACAAATGGTTTACATGATGTTGTACAGACGGTACAACAATTGCAACAGAATACATATTGCATGGATTATTATGTATGGATGATACAAAAAACAATTAATTTTTTTTAAATGTCAACTGTATGGAGGGCAAGTACAAATGCTTAACTGCAATTTGTTTTTGTTGATGAAATTGTACGGTACAGAGTCTCTCCTGCTCCTACTTATTCACACACAAGAACATAATTAATTTTACTATTGATATGTCTCAGTTTTGTCGTACATCCTTTTTTCTCCCCCCACTCATATTGTGCCCCCAGCTCCCTTCCTCGAATTACTTCTTCTTCATATCCATCATCCCCTCATCATATTCATCCTCCTACACCATACCTTCTTCCTACATTTATTCCCATAGTCATTCCCGCATACCCTCCTTTCTTTGCTTCAATATTCTCTCCATATTACATATACACCCTCACATTACATTATAGCTGCCATCCCTCTTCTTAAGTGTTGGAACCATAAGTGTTGGCTAGAACACGTTCGCATACCATGAGTATTCTAAGGATTGCAAACACCACAATTTTTTCATTGCGCAACACCAATATTCAGCATGTGTCGACTAGTTTCTACTACAGTTGCACCGACTAGTTTCTACTATACCCACGCCAACCAATTTGTAACACACACACCGACTCTAGTGTCGTGCAAAGACTTGTAATAAGTCACATGCATATCCCCAGGCATCTATGTCAACCACATTCAACCATAAACAACCAAAGTCAACAATAATGAAACTTAACCATACTTTTCCAAGTCATCTATAGGTTAAAAAAAGTCAACAAATGTCAACCTTGGTGATTTAAGTCAATCATAGTTTCCAAGTCAACTACAATTGGCCACATTCAATCACACTTAGGAAATTCAACCATAGTCAACTAAGGTAAACCATAGTATTCATAGTGAACCAAAGAAAACCAAGTTAACTTGAGTCTTCCAAAGTCAAGCATAGTTAGTGACATTAAAACACTATCAACCATAGTGAGCCGATTCAACCAAAGTTAACCAAGTCAACCATAGTCAACAAATTGAACCACACTCAATCAACTCAAGTGAGGTCAACCACAATGACCCCATTGAACCACAATTACCGAAGTCAAATACATTCAACCATTCACAACCATTGTCAACCCTAAACATCCACAATCAACCCATGTCAACTAAAGTCAACCACAGTCTAGCAAAACTTTCTATTGTTATTATTAGTAGCAATATTATTCTTGTTACTATATTATATTTTTAAAACAATTATTGCTTCTATTGATATTATTACTAGAAATATATTACTATAATCTATTGATATTATTACTAGAAATATATTACTATAACAATAATTATTATTGGCTTTACATTTTTAATATTCATATTAATCATTTTCATAATTTTGATGATTATATGAATATAAATAATAGTAACCCTCCCCTCATGCAGGTCGTCAACTAGCACAACCACATTAGTGTTGGTCAATATACATCGGAGGTGAAATTAGTGTTTTCTACTTTACTAACTAATGTCTCCTATGGTGTATATCAACACCACTAATGTGATTGCACTAGTTTAAATACTCTCAAAACCCATGGGCATAGATGAGCTATAAGAAATATTGAAATTTCTACATTGGCTAGCTATGTTGAAATTTGGTTAAACATCATAATAATGTTCATTAAAAGAGGTTCAAAACTCTAAGACGGAGTTCCTCCTTTTATGAAACTCAAACTATAACCATGAAACTATAATTTCTTTTGAGTTTTTGTCCAAATTAAATTAAAAATAAAATAAAAATAATTTGAGTACCTTTATCCCATACTTTATCCCATACCCTGATAGTAAGATTGTGAATGTCTCATTGTTAAGTTATCATTAATGAAAATTTAAGTCTAATAATGAACTCAATCTCCAAAATAAGTAATGAGTGCACATTAATGAAAATTTATCTCGAATAGTGAACTCAATCTCCAAAATACGTTTTGAGTGCACATTGCATAAATTTATTTACATAGCATGTGATTGATGGAAATATATAATGAATAATAAAAAATGGTGATGAACTCCAAAATAAGTTATGAGTGCACATTAATGAAAATTTATCTCGAATAATGAACTCAATCTTCAAAATATGTTATGAGTGTACATGCATGTGCATAAATTTATTTACATAGCATGTGATTGATGGAAATATATAGTGAATAATAAGAAATGGTGATGAACTCCAAACTCATCGCATATATTTTGTTTTCTCCATACAATATAGTTCATTTTTCATATAGCATAATGAAGATGATGCAACACCAATCATTATAGAAGAAAAGTGGAACTAGTGGATTTTAGTGGTTTGCTTAATCAATTTCCAAACTCTAAAATAATGGACAATGTTTTTCATTAGATGAGCATCTTGTTTTCTATTTATATTATTTTTCTAGTAGATTAGACATATAATAGTATGTATATTATCACATATCCCTCGTTTATGGGGGTAGAGCCATGACAACAAGATAGGCATATGAGGCCATGAATAAATTAGGATATTTGGATTCAAATATCTAGATATCAATTCTTCTACATTTTTACTTGTAGGACTTTGGACAATTGCTTAGAAAACGCTTGGATATTCTACCATTTGTTGTTGTTAATGAACTCTCAATTCCCTACCATTATGAGGAGTTGTGTTTTGTCTTTGCAAATACTCCCAACCATCAATATTGTTTGTTTGTCTTATGATAAGTAATAATCATCTTTGAATTTGGTTTTACATTCCATAAAAAGTGATCATGTGAAGAATTCATATGTCCATAACCATTGTTTCATTTTACACTACCAATAGTTTTCCTCTTCACACCATGCAATATATGCTTCCTAGATATATAATCTTAGATATTAAAATATTATTTGCGTTGAAACCCTAGATATATAATCTTAATTTCAAAACTGCAGAGATCTACTATGCTCTTTCCAAACCGCGGAGAAATATTAATTTCAAAACCACAGAGAAGTAGTATTCCCATTCAAAACCGCGGAGAAATATTATTTCCGTTCAGAACCACAGAGAAATATTATTCCCGTTGAAAAACCGCAGAGAATTCTCGTTCAAAACGACAAAACGACAGAATATCAACATCATTATTCATTTATTCTTCTGTATTGGAAAATGTAAATTTAAAAAAATATTTTTATTGTGGTGATGTAATAAATGTTATATATGTTATACAACCAATTATTGATTATGCAATTAATTTTAAATATTGAAATAAGTGAAGGTAACAATAAGACTTGAAATATATTAATCAATTAAAAATGAGAAAAATAAATATTTTTACTATATCAAAAAATATATATTTATTTTCTTAAGTTAAACATTACATTTTACAAACAAATTTAAAATATAAAGCAAATTAATGTCGAATCAATAGCAAACTCATTACTATAGTCCTATTTTGACAAGGACTAATAATAATTAATTGAAAAAAAACAAACGTATTTATTGAATTACAAAGTCTTTCTTCATAACATGTTATGAATAATGTATGTGACCAAAACTAAAAAGTATTAGTACGTATGCAAACATACAGAGGAACGAAAGTCTTTCTAGACAATCTGTTATAAATAATATATCTGATTAAAACTATAGAGTATTGTATGCAAACATATAGTGGAACAATGCATTTGCAAAATATATTAAGAAATAATACATTATAATAACTCAGGGTTTTAAGCGTGATTTTTTAGAATAGATATATTACGTATCTATGCATATTAAGGATAAACTAATGACGAAAATATAAACAAAGAATCCACTACCAATCACTCAAATGTACATTTTATTATTGGTATAATAATGAGATTCAAAATTAACAAACATTGAAATAATATTAAGGATAAACCTTCATATTAAGGATAAACCAATGACAAAAATATAAGCATAGAATCCAATGCATCACCAATCACTCAAATGTACATTTTATTATTGTTATAATGATATTCAAAATTAACAAACATTGAAACAATATTGACAATATTGTGACTCTAGTTGTATAGAAAACCATAGCGTGATTTTTACCTCACGAAGATTTATTTTTATTATTGGTATAGTAATGAAATTCAAAATTAACGAACTTTGAAACAATATTAACAATATTGTGACTCTAGTTATATAGAGAATCATAGTGTGATTTATATCTCACAAAGATTTATAATCTAATAGAGAGAAGTGTTGAACCTAATAGATGTGAAAATTTGTGTTATAATAGATGTGGAAATTTGTGTTATAGAACTTTTTATATTCTAAAAGTTATCCCACAACTTAATTCTACTTTTATAAATGAATTAATATGAATGATGTTTTTAATCACCATTGTTACACGCTTATAAGATGAAGGGGTAAAATGTTCAAGGATGAAGTCACTTAAAGTGACATGATGTGCATTAACCCTAATTTTGGGATTTGAAATTAGGTTAGTTAGGACATGTGTAGCCCTAGTCAAATTAATTGATCGAGATTATGTGAAGAACGATATGAAAGAAAAAATATAACAAGGAAACACATTGAAATATTGCAAGAAGTACATGAATACACTTAAAATCAGATTCTATTAATGAATAGAATAGAAAATAATCAGATTCTATTAATGAATAGAATAGAAAATACTGTAAAATATAAAGAACACAAACTAGCTAGAATGGTGGTAGCTTATCCCTGGAAAGAGATGTGTAGGCTATGCTCATTAGAAAGAAGTTAATTACAAAGAGGCCTAAAAGACATTTTTAACATCATCATAACTCTATAACATGACTAGGTTTTGGGCATTCCAAGTTATGTTCCTCCCTTCTCGCCACTATCGATACCTATTGCTCTCCTTGTGCCTTTGTAGCTATCCAAATAGACTCATAGGAAACTTGACCCAAACTATCTCCTATAAATTAATCAACAACTTACAATCTTTAAATTATTATAGAGTCCATCTAAGCCAAGGGGCATTTTTTCTAATGAAAAATTTGATTTATTCATTAAACCAATCGTAAATATATTTCTTTGTAAGTCACTTTGTCATTTTGTCACAATATCCGCATTTTCATTGTTAGGTCTCAGTAACGAAACCATTTGTTGTCTTGAATCAATGGATTAAGATCCATAAGGTTGTCCAACAAAGGCGATGTAATCTATCACCAACATATTGATCCATGAAAATAGGGAAGGTCTCACCCAAGATGGATTTCCAAGACATAGGTTTATAGGAGAAAGCTAACAGATGACAGATACAATCCTCTCTAACCTCATAGTACTTGATAAACATACTATCCATCCAATATATTCACCATCACAGTAATATTATATCATGTATTAGAATATATCAAAGACATAACCATTCATTATACCAAGTAAGTGGAAATTATAATAGAGGAATACAACACAATAAAGGATACACCCTTTGAATAAACCATTAGCACCATGGAAACATTTTGAAATGGGGGGGTCATTCCATCCATAATCAACATAATTAGGATCATCATTACAATATTCACATGACACCAACATAGACACAATAGAATGCCATATCTAGACTTTATACCTTCTCACTCTACTTTTCACTTTAGGTCTAACTCCATCCAACCCCCTTCTAGGTCAAATCCTTTACATTTATATAGCCACACCTTTAGGTGTTGAGGTTCCTTTGGGCCTTTGGCTTCCTACTATTGTAGTAAAGTCTATCTTCTAGTCTACTATTTCATGCATCTCTATTGTTATGAAGTCTTATGTCATTTGACTCCTTAAATCTCAAAATCTTATCATGATTTTGTGGCTTTTATTTCCCACAATTTGTGTTCTCCTTTTCTATTTCCAATCGTTCTTAGTATAGGTAGTATAGTTTGGGTTGTGTCGCAAGTGGAGTTGATGCCATTGTGCCTTCATCAAAACCAAAGGATTAATAGGGAACAAGGCCTTGACAATGATCAATGGAGGAAACTTAGACCTTAGGCTATATAGGACTCTTATAGGGAACATGAGTGATGAAGGGGGCATCAAATTACTGTAGGTGACCTCCCTTATGGATATTTGGACTATAAGTTGGGATAAGTATTCCATTAGTAGGTTTTCAACTAAGGGATGGGTTTTGGGGCCTTGAACATGGTGTAGGAGGAAACTATAGCCTTCAGACCTAAATGAATTTCCCTACCAACTTCAACATGGGATCTAAACAATGGCTTTGATGTCTTTTGAGTGTTTTTTCTCACTTTTCCATCAAGACATAAGTTGAAAGTTGTAAAATCCAAATAATGACCTCAAGTCTTTATAGTGATTTTTTTCCATTAGATCATAAATTTATATCATATTCTTTCTTTTATATATTATGTTAGTTGTTGTTTCTCTCCAATCAATATACACATGTAGACATAAATAAAAAGTAATGAACATGTCTTCCACCTTCGTTGTAGAATCTGTCAATTAACTCAACTCTCGACACAATTATTATCCTTGTTCATTAATAAGGTCATAATTATCATACTAGAACAAGTTCTTATTTATGAAAATCTAGTATGTTTAGATTTGTTAATAAGTTTGTCATGATATCTTTTTAAGAAAATACATTGGATCAGATGAAATGTGTTAGTTATTTTTTTCTAAGAAAACCTTGCAAAGAAACCCAATGAAAGTTTTTCCAAATTCTTGGATGGCATCCCTAATAAAATTATCGACGTAGACTAGTGCACCTAACCTAGGGAAATTTGAATCGGGTACTTATCAACACGGAACTAGCCAAATTTCTAGTAACATTGTTGACCATTGATCGAGATAACCCTTTGGGAATTGTTTTGCAAGGAAAACATCATAGGGAAACCCAAGGGATACTTTCCCACATTCCTGGATGGCATCCCTAGTAAACTCATCGATGTAGAGTCCCTCACCTAGGGAGATTTCTATTGAGCACCTATCAGTACAAAGCTCACCAAATACCCAAGAATATTGACAACAATTGGTTGAGATAATCCTTTAGGCTATTGATATGAAAGTTGTGAATGTTTGCAAAACACAGTTCTAACTAAAACGGTTACAAAACAATTAAACTATGCTTAACAACAATATTTTTTATACTTAACAATAGTTTATTTTTAAATCTCCAATTCACAAAACTATTAGTCATTTGAACATTGTTACTTCTTCATTTCTATAAACTGAACATAAGTATTTAAATTATGAAAGAAGGTCCTTATTGGAGTTATGAGTTCAACGAAAAAAGGGCCTCCTTTGAGTTATGAGTTCAATGAAAAAAGAGCCTTCTTGGAGTTATGAGTTCAACGAAAAAAGAGCCTCTTTGGAGTTATGAATTCAACATATCACTTACAAGAATTAAACCTGTAATATACCCCATAAAACACAAAATAATATTTTATTTTTTATTGTCATATTGTCTTCTTTTGTGTAAGCCATAATACTTAAACTCTAAACTAATCGTTCATATAGTTTGATATTGTTCTGAATTCTTCTATTACATGTTTGTCTAGGGTCATTATTTGTTTCTACTAAACCCTATTTATTGATATTTCATCGTTACACCCAAGGCCAATAAAGTTTTGTGATATAACTTGTAAGTCTTCATGGAGTTTCTTTACAACACATTTAATCCATTAATATATATATAACTTATAAAATAGGCTCTCGAGTGCACAAACCTTTTTCTACAAACATAGTCACTAAGGAAAAGATTGAACCTTTCACTCAAACTCTCGTTTGAATTTGATACTAAGCATTGTCCCTAACGATATGTTTTAATGAGGTACAATTATTTCTCTGTATTTAACTACGAATAAAAGGGAGGTTAAAATTAAAGTTATTTAACTCCCTTATCTACTAATTAACGATAGGGTTAAGAGTGATTTTTAAACCCAAGGCATTGTCGGTAGGTGCTATTTGAATCCTCGTCCCAAAGAAGGAATAACTTAGTCTTTAATGCAAGTCCTAAAACAACTTAAAAGGTAGAAGTACTAGAGGAAGGTTATTATATTTTAAAAATTATTTACTGTACTAACTAATTACCATCGTCAGAGTTCCAGCCAATCTGGTTATTTCACTTCCTCGACTTCACATGGCATTATTGTGTGGAAGTACTATGTTGTTTAATGCTGAGTAAGAGTGGAGGGGCTCGAGGCACTCTAACATTCGTTGAACGCTACATTTATGTTTTGTTTACCCAAGGTCGGTCCAAATGTATTATTGTTCATTCGCTAACATCTTCCATATCATAGAATCCTGGCTTCCGCCCCTGAAAGTATGAATCCGCTTCACTTGTTACACTCAACGTTTTTCCATGGTAGTGATCTCAGGTAGCAATGAGTTGAACGAGTCTATTATCGTTGAAGGTAAGCACAAATGTTTCACCCTGTAAATAATATTGGTTCCTGTGTCGCTTTCCATAAATAATTGTATTCATGTGTTTATAAGAATTATATCCTTAATCTTTTCTTTGTTGAAAGGAAAAAAAAAAAACTTTTGTAATCTTCAAGATCTGGTACTAGAATTCATAGAACTCAAAAGCAAAGGGTAGAAATAGGACAGGGTTTTCTATAAGTAACAAGAGAACACTAAAAGAATGTTACCTTTTTCCAGTTATGGGTCGAGTCCTTGAGTTTCCATCCACGTTTTTCCGTTGATAAGGTGAGTGGATATAATCTTGTAAGTTATGCACATTAAAATTTGTAGACAAGTTTTTTATTAGGGAATTTTGTCCCCTACCAGACTATATCCAGGATACCCATCTAACTTGTCTTTACCGTGCGTTCTCTAGTATTTTTGTTGCAGTTACCAATAACACTTGACGATGTTATTTTTATAGATGTATATTATACTAGGTAAATCCACAGATTTCCCTAGGTTGCAAAGTTTGAGTATTCTATTTGAAAGCGGATTTCAAATTTGCTTTTTGATAATCTTGTTTAACATTATTTTCTCATTAAATATTGTTGTCTTGTACATTCTATTCCAAAAACTAATACAATGTATTCTTCAGAGGTAAATACGATTTTCTTTTAAATCATTGTAGTAGTCAACTTGATGGTAATTGTTCTTTGATTACAAAAATAACGTGACATATTTTTACTGACTTTTGTTTATAATCAAAGTAAAAGAAAGGAATCTCTTGTTGCCAAAATTTGGTCACCTATATAGTCCCTCTCTTGGAATAATAATAAAAAACGATATTGGAAGATGAATATTTTTGAACTATTATATTTGCATTGCATAACCCTCGGTATCAATTTCACCATGCATTTCTCGGAATCAAAATTAGAGTCCATGACCAAGATACACATACTTCTATCCAGAAGTCCAATGGAGGTATTACAAGAAGAAATATGAAAAATGTTCTAAGTGACATGTTCTCTCCTCTCCTTTCCCTTCACCTCTATTCATTCTTTCATTTTAGACTTGGTCATTTTTCCCATTGTCTCGTTACTTTCATATTCCCCTTGCCATTTTCCACACTTATCCATTTTTCCTTATTCTTTTCCCAAATTTCAAGTAATTCCTTTATTTCTCATATATTTCTTTTCATTTTTCATATTTTCCATATTTCACGTGATCCATTATATACTTTCCATACTTATTCTTATTTATTATGACTTATCGTGGGTTGATGGGTTGGTGATATTTCTTAAGAGTGTGTTTTATCTCTGCTACCCTCACAATGCACTTTGA
>CBVK0102408687.1:0-14688 GCA_900067695.1 Picea abies | reverse complement strand
ACAGATGACTTGGACAAACTACGGTATGGTGTTCTCCATCTAGATCAAGAACGCTGGCAATGGTGGCAATGGAGAAAAACTTCCTGTCAAGGATATATTGCTTGGACCCAATTTGTTGCTGAGCTTTATGAACGCNNTTGTTGCTGAGCTTTATGAACGCTTTGACACTGACACCAACCATTTGGGCTGTTTGACAAAATTGAAGCAATCAGGCACAGTTGAAGACTTCATAGCTGCATTTGAGCGTTTGGCTTTTAGGACAGAGGGCATGACTGATGCTTTCTTTCGAGAGTGTTTTATCAGTGGCCTCAAGGAGGATATTAGGGCCCATGTCCTCATGGCTCGACCTACGACTTGGGCGGAGGCTACCAAAAAATCTAAAGAAGCACAACAAATTGTTTCCTCTCAAAACCATAAGCCTTCCTTTATCCCACGCCCTAAACCAGTAAACCCCACTACTCCCTCCACCCCATTAAAAATCCAAAAATTGACCACGGCTGAAATGGATGAATGCCAACTCAAAGGTCTCTGCTATAATTGTGATGACAAATATTTCCCAGGCCACAAATGTAAGGAAAAAAATATCTTTATGGCCATCTCTGAGGATATTCAAGAAGACGATGATGACACTCCCCCTGTGCCCGAGTCACCAAAAATTTCTGAAATAAACCCTCCCTCCGACCCTTCCGAAGTGGAACCAATCATCTCCCTCAATGCTCTCACCGGCTTCTCTGCCCCCCAAACCCTCAAGCTAATCGGTTACATCAAGCACCAAAAGGTCATCATCTTGGTTGATAGTGGCAGCACCCACAATTTTATTCATCGCCACATTGCCCAAGAAACCCATTGCTACATCCATGCTGTCAATAATTTCCAAATCATGATTGCCAATGGTGGTTCTATGAAATGTGGCGGGCGCTGTGAAAATGTGCGTCTCCAAATAGGTGACTACAACCTCAAATCCCATATGTTTGCTATTGACATGGGCGGTTGCGAAATTGTGTTGGGTGCCGAATGGTTAAGAACCTTTGGTCCCATTCTCATGGATTTTTAGAACTTAACCATGCAATTTGACCAAGGAGGCCACAAACATAAATTTCAAGGCATCACTGTGGGTTCTCCTGAAATCATCAGTTCTCATCGCATGGAAAAATTTCTCAAAAAAGGTCATTCAGGTGTCATAGCCCAACTCCATGCCATTCAAGCCACAGAGATTCCACCCATGCCCCAAGACCTCCAAGCCCTCCTGTCTAAACATCAAACAGTCTTCTCCACTCCCCAAGGACTCCCCCCTTCCCGTGGTGTCCATGATCATTCCATTCCCCTTGTCCCAGGAAGCCTTCACCCCAACATACGTCCATATCGCCACCCCTTTGCCCAGAAGAATGAAATTGAAAAAATGGTCCAGGAACTCCTTACTGTCGGAGTCATCCGTCCTAGTATGAGTCCTTACTCCTCTCCAGTCGTCATGGTCCTAAATAAAGAAGGTTCTTGGCGCATTCTCATCGCATGGAAAAATTGCTCAAAAAAGGTCATTCGGGTTTCATAGCCCAACTCCACGCCATACAAGCCACCGAGATCCCACCCGTGCCCCAAGACCTCCAAGCCCTCCTTTCTAAACATCAAACAGTCTTTTCCACTCCCCAAGGACTCCCTCCTTCCCGTGGTGTCCATGATCACTCCATTCCCCTTGTCCCAGGAAGCCTTCCCCCAAATATACGTCCATATCGCCACCCCTTTGCACAAAAGAATGAAATTGAAAAATGGTCCAGGAACTCCTTACTGCCGGAGTCATCCATCCTAGTACGAGCCCTTAATCCTCTCCGGTCGTCATGGTACTGAAGAAAGAAGGTTCTTGGAGAATGTGTCCTGACTTTCGTGCTCTCAACAAACTAACCATCAAAGACAAATTTCCCATTCCTGTCATTGATGACCTTCTGAATGAATTGAGTGGTGCCCAATTCTTCACCAAACTGGACCTTCGCTCGGGCTATCACCAGATACATATGAAAGAGTCCAACATTCCCAAGATGAACTTTCGCACTCATGAGGGACACTACGAGTTTTTGATCATGCCCTTTGGTTTGTGTAACGCCCCCTCCACCTTTCAGAGCCTCGTGAACCATGTCTTCCGCCCTTTTCTCCGTCATTTTGTCTTAGTTTTCTTTGATGATATCCTCATATATAGAAAGAAATGGACAAACCATCTTACTCATGTGGATCAAGTTCTCAACCTACTCTCTCAGCATCAGCTTTTCCTGAAACAGTCCAAATGTGCTTTTGGTGCATCCAAAGTAGAATACTTGGGTCATCTGGTGGGTAAGGATGGTGTCAGGGTGGACCTGAAAAAGATTGAAGCTATGCAAGACTGGCCGCACCCAAAGACTCTCAAAATATTGTGTGGATTTTTGGGCCTCAGAGGGTATTATCGCAAGTTCGTTAAGAACTATGGAAAGATTGCAACACCTCTCACGACTCTCCTCAAAAAGAACTCTTTCACTTGGACCCCCACAGCTGCTCAAGATTTTCAAACATTGAAGACGACCATGTGCACCACTCCGATTATGGCCCTTCCCGACTTCACAAAGACATTTGTGTTGGAATGCGACGCCTCAGGGAAAGGAATTGGCACTGTCCTTATGCAAGAGGGTCGACCTTTGGCCTTCACTAGAAAACAACTATCTGAAAAGAATCTGGGAAAACCAATTTATGAAAAAGAAATGTTGGCGATTCTACATGCCGTTGAATTATGGCGTCCTTATCTCTTGGGGCAACGATTCCAAATTAAGACCGACCATCAAAGCCTCAAGTACTTTCTGGAACAACGCATTTCCTCCTAGGAGCAACAAAAATGGGTCACTAAGCTCTTTGGATATGATTATGAGATCATTTACAAGAAGGGAAAAGACAATGTTGTGGCGGATGCACTGTCCCGGAAGTATGAAGACGAAGGATCCCTTTTTTCTCTTTTCTTCATTGTACCCGATTGGTTGCAAGCTGTGCACCAGGAATGGCTTCAAGACCCCAAAAGTTCGCTATTGATCCAGAAACTGCAGACCAAGGCTCAGGATCCCCCAGGGTATTCTTGGCTCCAGGATGAGCTTCGATACAAAGGCTACTTGTATTTAAGTAAACAATCCAAGCTCAAATCCACGGTACTTTCTGAGCTTCATGCTACACCCACAGCGGGGCACTCAGGGTTCACCAAAACATATGACCGAGTCAAACGTTCTTTTTTCTGGGAGGGTATGAAACAGGACATCCGTAAGTTTGTGGCTGAATGTGAGGTATGTCAATGCAACAAGGGAGAAACAATCAAATCTCCTAGCACCCTCCAACCGCTTCCGATTCCCCCTTCTATTTGGAAGGATATCTCTATGGACTTTATTACAGGCTTACCCAAATCGGGGAATAAATCAGTCATCATGGTGGTGGTGGATCGTCTTTCCAAGTATGCTCATTTTTGTGCTCTTCACCACCCATTTACTGCATCTATGCTCATTTTTGTGCTCTTCACCACCCATTTACTGCATCCACGGTGGCTCAAATTTTCATGGATCAGGTCTTCAAGCTTCATGGCATGCCAAACTCTATTGTTTCTGATCGAGACCCAACTTTCATAAGAAATTTTTGTCAAGAACTGTTTAAGCTACAAGGTACCCAATTGCATCTCAGCTCAGCTTATCATCCCCAGACAGATGGTCAAACGGAATTTGTCAACAAGTGTTTGGAAACATATCTGAGGTGCTTTTCCTCTGAAAAACAACACCAGTGGGCTCAATGGTTACCCCTCACAAAATGGTGGTACAACACTACATACCATACAACCACTCGCATGACTCCTTTTGAAGCAGTGTATGGACAGAATCCATCATCAGTTCTCTCATACTTACCGGGTACCTCGAAGGTCCAGGCGGTTGACCAAACACTTACAGTCCAAGAGGATATCCTTCGTACCCTTAAAGAGAACTTGGTATTGGCCCATAATAGAATGAAGCAACAAGCAGATCAAGGTCGCTCTGAACGTCAATTTGCCGAAGGTGATCAGGTGTTTTTGAGACTGCAACCATATAAGCAAACTTCCCTCAAGGCTGAGCAGTGTCAGAAGCTAGCACCCAAATTTTATGGCCCTTACACAGTTCTCAAGTGTGTGGGACAAGTCGCATATCAGTTAGATCTGCCCAGTCAGTCGAAGCTACATCCTGTTTTTCATGTTTCATGCTTGAAGAAGGTGATTGGAACCAGGTGCCAAATTCAAACCAACCTTCCAGAATTAGTTGAAGAAGGATCCATTTGGCTACAACCAGAAGCAGTTTTGGACTAGCGGGAGCGTCGCATGTGTCAACGAACCATCAAGGAAGTGCTAGTACAGTGGAAAGATATGACTCCAGCAGATGCCACTTGGGAACCACCTACCATTCTGCAGTAGTTTCCACATCTCAAGCCTTGAGGACAAGGCTGTTTTTAAGGGGGCGGACATGTTAAGGTCCTAACCCACACATAGGTAGATCAATGTATTTAGATGTAATAAAGGTCAATATTAATAAGACCTTTCAATAAAATAGAATAAGGTGGATGTAAGAAGACCTAATAGAAGCTTCCACTTCTAGAAGGATCTTCCTCTAGATGCTTCTCTTAATAGACACATTTAGTATAAATAAGGGTTGAGGGTATGAAAACCCTAGCTTGGATATTATTGTAACAGAGCGCTGCTCGACTAGAGGTTGCCCCCTCAAAGATGCCCGTGGACATTACTATCTGAATCAAGTGTTGTTTCTGTTGCTATTTCGTATATCATTTTTGTGTATCGTAAAGATTATGCTGGATATTTTACTGTTATTCTGTCATTTCTAGCATTTCATTTCTAGCATTTCATTTCTGTTCTGCATATTTTATATATCTGGTATCTTGTAGTGCAACTGACACCAGGGGAGATGAATAGACGTGGGGGGTGAGAATCCTGAACATCAAATCCATACAGACGAGGAAGGGAGTCTGGATTTCTCATGCGAGAGAGAGATTTGACGTTGTTTGGAGGTAAGACCACCTTATGAGGTCGAGGGAGATGATCCATGTGTGTCGCATGCCATATGGTGCACCTACAAGTGGTCACATGGACAACTGAAAGCATCCACGTGGAGCTGTCATGACTATCATTGCGAGCATCCGGTGGGCCCAAACTGTAATGGGTGGGAACACCCCCTTTCCTCCAAACTTGGGTGGGGCTGTCATAATTCTTAACCATGTGGCCGTGTGGTTTGCTTGAGCCCCATGGGAAGGGGCTCCTTTGACTGGCCTTTTTTCTCTCTTGGGAGATCATTAATACATGGGGGTTGGGATTGAAACTCTGTCTATACTGAGTGTGCCAAGATTTTTTCCTATAGCTGCATTGGCCATCTTGTTGGCTTCACTATTGTTGCCTCGAAGGATGTGAAAGAAGGTGATTTTGATTTCCCTGGAGGCTAGCCAGGTTCTGTCCAAGATTTTCTTTAAGCTAGGATATTTGGGGTTTGTTCCCTTAACCATCAGTCTTATTATGGTACTAGAGTCTCCTAGGACAACAAGCTTTTGTATTCCCTTGGAATGGGCCAGTTGGGCTCCCTTTAAAAGGGCGTAGGCCTCAACTTTGTTGTTAGTTTCCATCCCTATATTCCAGTGATAACGAGAAGCTGTTTTGCCCCCAGGATCATAAAGAATCCCCCTTGTTGTAACCCTAAATTGCACCACACATGCTTACCTAGCATCAGGCCAACTCATATCCCTTCTTTGTCAAAACTCTGTTGAACAACTCTTTGAAAATCGTCTTGTGTAAATGTCCACGCGCCCTAACCCATTACTGCACGCATGTACATGCTGTCTGGCTCACAACATCCCACATGTACCTACCAAAGCACAAAAAAAGGAAAGTTGCTGATGGAACAAAAAGCTATGGGTCAGTTAACTGAAACTCCCGGCCATGCATGGCCGAGGGTTCGTCCAAAACCCTAGCTCCTTCTAGCTATAAAAGAAGGGGTAGGGGTACCATTTGAGGAGGAAAAAATATAGCGAAGAAACTCTGCCCATTTACGCAATCCATTGTCCCAACCCTTTAGCCTTTCCTCATGCCAAAGGAGATTTAACGCAAAGCAGTTGAAGGACAGAAGAAGAGGAGCTCAGGATCAGGTTCAAGGAGCGGTGGCCGGTCTCAACTTTTGTAAGTTGATTCACTTTACGTAATAAAAAGAATGCTTTTCCCGTCCCAATTCATGAATTGTCTATGGTTTGATTAATTTATGCTTGATTTATAATCCTTGAGTATAGAAGTAGCATGCATGCATATTTGTTGTTTGTCTTGAGTGCAGGTCATCTTTGGAAGGAGCAGCGCAAACAAGTAGTCAAGCACAACGGAGGATCTACATCGAACGCTGATAATAAGGTAGGTGGTCCTTTTCCATGCATTTACTGTGAAAAAGGGGTTTAAATCTTGGGATGTAGGTAAAAAGGTAGTTTCTATTCGGTCAAATTTGCATGCAAAGTAGGCCGTAATTTGCTAGTCCACAGGGTGTTTTTCCCAACAACAAAATTGGCGACCATACTGGGGAGAATACTCTTTAGGGTTCCTGGATTTATTTAAGTTTTTGGGTAGTTTAAAGACTAGGTTTTCTATTTTTTCTTTGCCTGTCTTTTTCTGTAAGGTCTGAGTTAGCAGGGAGTCTGGTTTTCCATACCGGTTTTCCTTGACTTTTGCTTGACTGTATTTTTCGGGGCACACAGAGGTACACGCGACCTATAGAAGGCTTGAACGCTTGTACCCACGCCCTATCCTCTGACAGCCCGCGTGTGAACGCTAGCTGTAGAGATAGCAGTAGCGTGTAGGAGTTTAGAGAACCTTAGAGGCAATCCTCCTCTTCCCTGTCAGAATCACACATTCTCAGGGGGTTTTCTGAAATCCTGTCTGAGTCTTGCTGGTTAACAGTCCTATCTCAGATTGCTTTTTTTTGCCTTATTATTTTTCCTTGCATTATTTGTTTTTCTGTTAGAAAAAGTAGCCAAGCCTTCAAGAGATCCTGGTTATCATACCAGAGGCCTCTTCCTGGTCTGGACTGTCTTTTTTCATATTTTTCCTTAGAATTTAGATATATACGCGGCCTGTACAAGGTCAGCCCGCGTGTACATGCTTTCTGTCTTTGTTCAGCACGCGTTTGCACGCGTGCTGTTTTAGTGACAGTCACATGCTTGTACATGCTACTTTTTATTCAGGTTGGGGCAGTCATCCCCTCCTTTGATAAGAAGTATTCCTCTCAGGTGTTTGACTCTAGGTTTGAACAATCAGTAGCTTAGGATTCATCTTACCCTTAGCCTACTTTTTCTCAGTTAATAGTTGACAATTTTGTTTTTTTTGTTTTATGGTTTTTAGACAAGTGTGAGAGTCATTGTTTGTTCAATTTCTTTTGTGTGATTTTTCAATTTGATTCTTTTCGATCTGCGCTTTAAGCCAGAATTGTTTTTCTTGGTTTTTTGCTTGTCGGTATTTTTCCTTTTTGATTTACTAGCACTTAAATAAAAAAAAAACATCTTTTCATTTTCTTCTTTGGTTGAAGAGTGTGTTTCTGCATCATTAGCTAGGGAAAAGTATTTTATTTCGTAAGTTTTTTGCAGTTCTCTTAGATCATAAGTAGCTCATAGTCGAGCGATATTCCTTTGAGTTTGCTGTATAAAATCTTAGAAAAATTTTAAAATCTTTCTTTGAGAAAAGTTGTTGCAATTTTGCATTTCGTAAAAGTTTTTTGTTTCCAACTTTTTTATTCATTTTTGCTTTCGTCTTTTACACATCATCAATTTCACCCTCATACCCCTTGACATAAGATAAATCCATAAAAGAAATGCTAATTTTAAAATCTACTAGACTTTTTATGTTTGTAGGGTTCACAAACTAGTTTAGGACTAGGGCCTTGGATTAGGTTGGAGAGGAAACTCTTCAAGGCCATTCAAAACCAAACATTAGAGTCTGAGATAGGGAGTGTCTAAGTCTAGTTTCGTGGAAGTTATCTGGGACCACCCTCTAACACAGGGGATAAACACGAGGCCGCGTGCGGAAAGGTAGCAGAGATAACCCCTCCAAAGACGGACCAATCGTAGTGGAGAACACATATAGAGGGCTTGTTTTGGGATTCCATCGTTTGCATTTTCCACGGGGCTTCGTGGGTCTCGAATCCGTTTGAGGTCCTCAGTTGTCTTTAAGACCATTTTCTCTCGATACCGTTGATAGGTTTCGGGCTCGATACCCTGCTCATTGTGGTCTACCCGACTTTCAACTGTACCCGCCTGGTGACTGTTCGCGTGATGGCAACCTAGTTGCCAATCTTTTTAGGGACATACACAGGTGACTGCGGGGGTATACTGCGGTACCTAGGATAGACATCGGGCCACGCTTTGCAGAGTATACCCAGAGGGTGCTTCTGTGTTCGAGTTGCACTTACACCGGTAAGTTGCTCTAGTGTTGGTTGTTGTAACTGTTCTTCCAAATAGTTTAGTGATTGCTTGTCTTATCTCCTAGGGGATTATTTTTTAGTGTGTGTTACTTTTGAATGTTTAGAATACCTTAGCATGTCTTGGATATTCTCACACAGTGGAGGATCCCGAGCTCCTCCAGTCACGAAGGCTTCTTGGCCTACCACCGGTTACACTAGAGCCACCCCCGCCACCATTAAGGCGGAAGCTAGACCAACATGGGTCTTTTGAAGCGACCGGGTTACAAACCTTTGTGCCTAAACAACTTCCGTAAGAATCAACTGTTTTGAACCTTGAAGCAACCGCTCTTGGCTTGGTTCAAACCCCAACCACTGATATCTTGGCACCGTTTATTGTACCAATCCAATTTCATGAACGCCAGACAGTGCTTCACACAACTATGGAAACAAATGCTGCTACTCCTTCTGGGAATTCGTTAATTCCCATCACAGTTGCCACCACAGGAGAGTCATCTCCTAACCTACCATCGTCGGTCCGAGCCACCATGGTCTCGGCTACAACTATGTCGCACAGTGGACCGAACCCATCTATGGTGGCAGCCACAACCCCCTTCACACCTAGTGCGACAGGCCCTCTGTTTTCATACGGTATGCCTAGTTCGGGTACAAGTCCTGCACTAACCTACTCCACTTTACAGACTTTGGGTCTGGGGGCAGGGAGCTCTAGCACTCCTCTGCAAGGTCACCTTGGGGGTACTCCTATCCCTTTTAATGCTTTTCCTTATGCAGAAGGTCATATTCCTCCTTCGTCCCTTTCGCTTGGTGGTCCGCATCAGCAGTCCGCCGGGCAACCTACACACACTAGTTTATTTGGAGCAGGGAGTCAAGGAACACCTACACACAGTATGCCAGTAGGTTCGACACCGTTTTCTTGGAATGGGACCTTTGGTAATAACACTTTCTCATCAGTCACTTTTCCGACTGGGGGCAACCCCATTTTTGGACAATCTACTCCTACGCAGGGTACTATTCCTGCATAGGGGGCACACATAGCAGGACCTTGGAACTCAGGACAAGGATCTATTCCCTCCTTTGGAATTTCGTTCTGGGGTAATTCTTTCCACAATCAATGGAACCCTGGACATACTACTATCCCTCTCCTAGCAGAACCGACATGGGGTAATCCTTCCCAAAGTCCTTCGAACACGATGCATGCCCAACACTCTATGTCCTTCTTGGGAAATCAACCGATGATGTCTCCACAGATGAAAAATCCTTACGCTGGTTAGGGACATGGTTTCTACCAGAATCCGGGCCAACAACAAAACTTTTCCTGGCAACCTGGTGGCAGTCAAACTCCAGGACCCTTTTTCCTAGGTTATCATCAACAACCCAAACTACCATTCCTGGCGACATTACACTTGCCAGATTTGACAAGGTTGTTAAATGATCCTATTTGTCACGATCCACATTGGCCTCCTATGCCGACAAAGTTGCCTTCAGACTTTCCAAAGTTCGAGGCCAAGCCTAATGAAGATCCAGGTGATCATGTGACTACCTTTCATCTTTGGTGCTCATCTAACTCATTGAAAGATGACTCTGTACAGTTGCGATTGTTTCAATGTACTCTCATTGGGAGTGCCGCGAAATGGTACATCGAGCTCGATCGCTCAAGATACTCTTCTTTTGGTGAACTGGAAATGGCCTTCCTTAACCATTTCCAGTTACCTGTGAGATATGACGCTGGCACCGAGTTGCTCGCTAATTTTGAACAGACAACAACGGACCATATCTCTGATCATATCCGAGAGTGGAGACGCCGAAAGAGTTTAATCAAAGTACCAATCCCACCGACATTCCTGCTTGAGTGGTTCCTTAAGTCTTTGGTCCTACAGTTATCCAAAGACGCTGCGACATCCGGAGTTTTCTCTGAGGAAGATGCCATCAAGAGGGCTCAACAATTTGAGCTCATCTATTCTCAGTCTAGTTTATTATACAACATCTTGCTAGATGCGCCACGTTTGATACTAGATAAAACTAGACAGAGTTTTGGACCACATGCCGATGGTATTGTTGGTTCAGCAAAAACAAATCCTTCTGAGCAATGGACAAAACAATTGCAACAGTTATCCATACAACACAGAGTGGCCAGCCAAACTACTGCTTTGGCTGCTCCCCCTACCCAAACGTCGGAAGTACACTCCATGCAGTCAACTAACCCAAAGGCCACCCAACAGCCTGAAGGGAAGAAAAAATAACGAAAGAAGGGTAAGGGGGATAAAAAACCCACTAATAATGCTGGCGGGGACAACACGAAAAAATGGAAGGCAAGGTATCCATGAAACTTGTGCGCGGAAGACCACCCGACCCATCTTTGTCCTCGACTTGCAGAGCCCCAAAAGTTTGTCACACAACAACAACAAGCAGTGTTGACTAATCCCTTTCAACATGGGCAAAATCTCACTCAAGCCTCTACAAGCACAGATGGGGGCAGCCAAGAAACCTGCCCGCCTCCAAACAATCCCTCATCCATGAACGTATATATGGTTAGGGGTGATGCTTTCATATCAACTAGAGTGCACGAATATAGTAAACCAAGTGCTTCTGAGAAGGGTAAAGAAGCTGATCTCCCATCTCTTCCTCTACATATTTAGAAGACGTTGGGAGAAACCATGACACACATTCCAAAGGGTGCATTTAAAAAATCTTCTCACAACCCAAATGCAAGGGCCACCCAGAACTACTCTGTGGTGAAAGATTTATCACAAACCCCTTGTGCAATGTCTGCTTTGGAGGTCCTCCAAAGCTGCCCTGCTCAGAGGAAATCCTTGTTAACCACTTTGGTCTCTACTGAGACTTGTAATCCAAGCACCATCATGTTAGATACAACCGACTTGAAACCTCATCTGCCTTACCACGCAACGTTTCAGATAGTAGTGGATCATCCCACAAAAATTTTTACACGGAATATCTTCCGCACGGTGGTCGACAAGGGCGCCTCGACATGCATTATGTCGTTAGCATGCTGGAAGGCCATATGCTAGCCCACTTTGTCGCTATCACCTACTCTCCTCACTTCTTTTGACGGTCATTCGTTCCGACCACATGGCATCGTTCCTTCTTTCCCTGTGCAATTAGGAGGGAAAACCATGTGTGTCGAAGTAGAGCTAGTCGATCCTCCCCTCGACTATAACCTCTTGTTAAGACAGAGTTGGACTTATGCGATGCAAGCTGTGGTTGCTACAATTTTCCGAGTCTTGTTGTTTCCACATGAGGGCCGGATAGTGACCATCGATCAATTGTCTTTCTCCAGACCTGACCCAGCTTTGGGGGCATCCACGGTCTCGATGATTGATAATCCTCAACCATGTGTCGTTAACATAGGAGTTGGTTTGTGCCCATCCTTGATGGGTACCTTCGATTACCCACCTTCTCACGACGATATCAAATTTATATCTAATCACCATAAGGTTGAGATTTTTCAAGTTTCATCGTTCCGCATGACTTACTTTGAGGATCCTTGGATTCTTCCTTCCCCATCAACCACGTTGGATGAGACAGGGCACTCAGGCATGTCCATGCCCTTGTCTGCTGCTAAGGTAGGGTACTCTTTAGTCCAACAAGCTTTAGGTAACCCTGATCTGACTCCTGCACAAGAGTTAGATCCACTTCTAGAGCCTATTTGGGCTCAGGGTTCTCTCACTAACGTCGATTTGTTAGACTTAGTCTTTCCTTTTGACGAAGCAGTAATCGAAGAAATGACTAGTCCGGACAAACCTTGGGAAGATCTTCATCATAGATCATATTTTCTCCTAGAGTTAAGCTGGATTGAAGCAGGAGAATTCACTGTTACCATGACGGGAGATCAACCATGTCCTATTAATCTCTTAGCTACGTAGGAAATTTATGCTGAGGGAAATATGTCAACTATCGCTGAAACTATACCCATCAACATCTCCTGAAACCCTGGCGTCGTGGAGAATGTCTTTGTCGGAGCAGATTGCTCCCCCGAAGAAATTCAAATTTACATGGATCTTTTCAAAGAATTTTGCGACGTTTTTGCCTGGTCTTATGAGGAAATGCCAGGTATCGATCCAAAAATAGTTGAACATGAAATCACAACGTATCCTGATGCCAAGCCTGTTCGACAAAAAATTCGTCCAGTCAATCCCAAGAAAGCAACAACCATCAAGATTGAGGTTGAGAAATTGCTAAAGGCAGGTTTTATTCATCCTATCCATTTGACTCAATGGGTGTCAAATCCTGTGCCGGTCAATAAAAAACAAGGCATGATTCGTATATGTACCAATTTCCGTGATTTGAACAAGGCATGTCCCAAAGATAATTTTCCAACACCATTCATTGACCAGATCATTGATGAATGTGCCGGTTGTGAAGCCTTTTCATTCATGGATGGTTTTTCAGGATATAATCAAATCCAAATCAAACCTGAAGACCAACACAAGACGACATTCATTTGTCCATGGGGTACATTCGCATATCGTAAGATATTTGTCCATGGGGTACATTCGCATATCGTAAGATGCCTTTTGGCCTTAAAAATGCTGGAGCCACATTCCATCGAGCCATGTCTTTTGCTTTTCATGACCTCAAGCATATAGTTGAGGCCTATCTAGATGATTTAGCATCACGCTCTCGCAAGCGCACAGATCATCCCACACACCTTAGACTAATCTTCAAATGTTGTCGCTACTTTAGGATTCGCTTGAATCCAAAAAAGTGCAGCTTTTGCATCACGTCAGGACGTTTGTTAGGTTTCATCATATCAACAATAGGGATCATGGTCGATCCTCTTAAGGTGGAGGCAATAATCCAGTTGCCCCCCCCCACGCACAATCTTACAACTTCAGAGTCTACAAGGCAAGGCGAACTTCTTATGATGCTTCATAGCCAACTATGCCGAAATCACCAATGGATTTATGCATTTACTAAAGAAAGACGTTCCCTTTTCTTGGGATGAAGTTGCTCAATGCTCTTTCAACGCATTAAAACATGCCCTCACAACCGCACCTATGCTACGACCACCTAACTATAACAAAGATTTCTTATTGTATCTGGCTGCCGCAAAGTCAACCATTGGCATGGTTTTAGTTCAGGAAGACGATTCGTTCTCAGAATAGGTGATCTATTACCTGAGCTGAGGCCTCGTAGGACCGAAACTCAATTATTCTCATATCGAAAAAATTGTGTTGGCAGGAGTTCATGCTGTTCAACGGTTCCGTCAGTATGTTCTGTTTCACAACACCACCATCATTGCTGTCGTGAATCCATTTCAATACATGTTGACACGACGAGTTATAGGCGGAAAAATCAGTAGATGGATAGTCATCCTCCAAGAATTTGACTTAGACTTCGTTTCAACAAAGTCCAAGAAGTCATTGGTCTTCACAGAGCTTATTTCAGAACTTTCGGTTGAGTCAGGTGACGTTGTGCCTGAGGAATCGCCTATCCGGGGAGATATGTTTTTGATTGCATCTTCAGATCCCTGGTACGGAGATATACTTATCTATCTCCATACTTTGAAATTCCCCACCTCTGCTTCTCGTGACGAGCGTCGACGGATACGCCATCAGGCTAAGAATTATCTCATACTCGATGATACGTTGTATCGAAGAGGTGTAGACTGCATCTTATGTCAATGTCTCACTCATGAGGAGGCCATCATCATGCTCAACGATTTCCATACTAGAGCTTGTGGCGGTCATTTATCTGGGTTGGAAACAACCCAAAAGATTCTACGAGCAGGTTACTTCTGGCCGACATTGATCAAAGATTGTATTGAATCGGTCAAGAAGTGCCATCCATGCCAAATATTCTCCTGGAAGATGAGGGCACATCCCACTCCTATGTTTCCAGTCATCACAGTTGGTCCCTTCACTAAGTGGGGGATTGATTACACTACATGCAACCCCCTGTCAGCAAGGGGGCACCGCTATATCATTGTAGCTGTCGACTACTTCACTAAGTGGGTCAAAGCTATACCAACGTTTAAAGATGATATAGAGACTACAACTCTCTTCTTATTCAACCAGATCATAACAAGGTTCGGCGTCCCGAGAGAGATTGTCACTGACCATGGCAGTCACTTTCAGAACCAAATGATGACCGAATTAACATCAAAGCTTGGGTTACGGCAGGAGCATCTATCACCTTACTACCCCCAAGCCAATGGGCAGGTGGAAGCTGTAAACAAAACTCTTAAGACTATTCTACAACG
>CBVK0102408670.1:0-28713 GCA_900067695.1 Picea abies | reverse complement strand
GGGATCAAGTAGTGGTCAGCTAAGAAACAAAGAATCCATCAAGTTTGTCAAATCTACAACTAATGAAAACAACAAACTTGCATAATTAAAGGAAGATAATCAACCGCCCAGGAGGAGTAAATAAAAAGGTGCTAGGACTGAATCTGAAGAACAAAGAAATAATGCACTTCCTGCTCAAGGAAATCATCAGCATGGAAGAAATCAACCTACCCAAAGAAGGCAACCATTTTCTAGGTACCAAGGATTTTTCTATGGATATTGTTTTTTCTATTCTAACTTGGGTCACAAAGTTGTAAACTGTTCTTTAAAATTTAGATATGAGCAAGCAAGACATTCAAGGTATAGATATCTACCACAACGAATGAGACACCCAAGTAAAAAACCTCCACAGATTGAAAATCACTTGATGGTTGGGAAAAGGACACAGGTTAAGCATAACAATCGTTTTGATTCTTTAATCAATGAACCAGAATGCTACATATGTCATAACTATGGACATAAAGTTGTTGATTGTCGCTTAAAGAACTACAAATCAAATTTGAATTCCTCTACTGAAAATGTCAAGGTTTGGAAGAAGAAAGAAAGTGACAAGTGTGGATTAGTGTTGTCGTCTAAAATACAGAAGAACCCATGGAATATAGATAGTAGATGTTCCAAGCACATGACTAGAGAAAAGGATAGGCTTCTGTTTATAAGAAAAATCAAAATAGGAAATGTGATCCTTGAAAATGATGAAACAAGTAAAAACAAGGATAAAGGGATGGTGAGTTTAAGTAATGGAAAAGGAGATTCTTAGGATGATCTTCTTATAGATGGGATGAAACATAATTTGCTCAATGTAAGTCAAATGTGTGACAGAGGATGTAAAGAGGTGGTCCTTTCCAAAGACTGTAAATAAATTCTGTAAACTCAAGACAAGTGGTGGCTAAAAGCATAAGGACAAACAATAATGTTGATGTTGAATCCTCCTGGCCTGCAAGTAAAGAAGAAGATTCAGATACAATAAAAGAATGTTCAGTTAGCATTTATCTCATGCAAGAAGTAGGAGAAGAATCATGTCATAAGCTGGAAGAAAAAGTTTTGAAGGTTGAGAAGTCAAACACCCAAATCAAGTTCTTGAACAGTGCCATGACCCTGGATAAAATCTTGGATAGTCAAAGATCACCAAATGACAAATCCGGTATTGGACTCAACAAGGTAGAAATCAGTGCTCCTAAGAAACCTGATACAGGTCCTCCATTTGTAAAAAGGAAAAGCAGATGTGAGAATGTTTGTAGTGTTTTTCTCTTGTGATGTATATGGTCATAAAAGCCTTGGGTTGTTAGAATCATGGAAGAAAAATGAATTTGTAGTAATAGAAATTGATGAGAATCAATGGGCAGATCCAAGGGTTGTTTGAAAAGTACGAGCTACAATTACATAGTGTTTCAGTAGGACAGCAACATCCTCATCAACAACATTTTGTCTTACAAAATGATATACATGACATCCTGTAGAGATAACAAGAGGAAAGACCTTGTCAAGGAAAGCTAACCTCTTAGGAACAAAGGGGGAAAGAAGTCAGGAGCAGAGAGAGAACACTGATAGGGGGAGTCATCTAGTTATGACAAGAAAAGGTTGATGAAGGAGTCCCAGTAAGAGAGGTGAGAAATTTTGAGTATTCTACAGAGGATACAACGGAAGCTAAAGATGAACAGGTCCAAGAATCAGAAGGAGAAGACTCTGGTTTAGATACAAATATTTTACAGGCCTCAAATAAGAGAGTCCATCTTGTCAGGGGGAGTTTGTGTTGGTTTAATATCTGATACCTCCTAAAAATACTGCAACAGTTTAGGGGGAGCATGTGTTCTTTGAAATTGATGTTAAAGGGGGGGAAAAGAGTCCGGGTGCCTTTGTTGCCATCAATGCCAAAGGGGGAGATTGTTGGCATGTTTTATAGGCGGTGTATTCTTTTCATTGATGGAAAGTACAACAACAAAGATGGCTTAAGTACAGGAAGAATGTGCCAGGCGGGCACCAAAATTATTTTGGGAAGACGCAACAGAGCAAGCTCGATAAGATCAAAAGAGATAGTGTAGAGTATGTGTGTTTGTCATTGATGGAAAAGATCATGACCATGAGTGCAGGGATAATGGCATGGCAATGGCAAGTTCAACAAGTGATCGTTGGATCCCAATCAGAAGCATAAACTCTAGGAGTCAAGGAAGCAACTCACGACAGAAAATCATGAAATGCAAAACCATGACTTAATCTCCATTTCAGAGTTTCAGATACCAGTATTTGGAGGTGTCAAAGAAACTCATGACAAGAATGATGAAATCATGAAATGTGAAACCACGACGTTTCAGAGTTTTGGATATTGGGAGTTGGAGGAGTCAAGGAAGCAACTCATGGCAAGAACTCGCGATATGCGAAATCACAAAAAGATCTGGACTGTCGAATCATCAAGATTGTGGATCGTTGATATGACTCCATTTCAGAGTTTCAGATACCAGGAGTTGGAGGAGTCAAGGAAGAAACTCACAGAAAGAACTCGCGATATGTGAAATCACAAAAAGATCTCGACCATCGAATCATCAAGATTGTGGACCGTTGATCTGACTCCATTTTGGAGTTTCAAATATCGGGAATTGGAGGATTCAAGAGTCGAGACTCTTCATCACAGGAGTCCCGAAGTTGCAAAATACGAAACATCAAAATCCCGAAACAAGCACATCAACAAAGACTCCATTTCGGAGTTTCGCAGACCGGGAAATCAAAGATCAAAGGAACTTTAACCTTTGAAGTAGTGAACCTCGAAATCCTGAAACAAGCACATCAACAAACCACGTCAGCTAAGGACACATGGCACAATCAAGCATTGAAAAGTGTCAAGATGATTCAACATTTTAGGCACATGTAAGTCATGAATCAGAGTGACACGTGGCAGCTATTCGGCATGTGTAAATCCACATTTGACGTCAGCAGGTTTATGTCACATCAGAACTTTCTATTTTAGGGTTTCACATAGCAAGCATAAACTCCACCATCATGAAGTCTCAAACTCCGAAATGCTGAAAGGGACTATTGTGAGTCTCGAAAACCCGAAAGGAAAAACTCTGAAATCCCGTCAACCGTCCATCTCAGTGGGTTATGTGAATCGTCCGATCACTTCATAGATTTTGTGATCATAAATTTTATAATGTTGGAGTCACGATGAATCGAAGGGAAAAATGATGAAATCCTGTCAGTCATTCGATTAAGAAAAGAAGGGATCAGATTATGAAGTCTTGTGGATCGTTGATCTGGCTCGATTTCGGGGATTGCGACTTGGAGTGTCGAGACACTTCTTCACAGGAATGCCAAAATGTCGAAATGAGAAAACACCTTTTGGTGTAGGCTGTGGTCACCGTCAATGGTCATGTGAGAGTGAGGAGATAGCACCAAGTTAATCTCCTTTTCGGTGATCGTAACATGAAGAATTGAGACTCTTCACCACAGGAATGCCGAAATGCCAAAATGCGAAATGGCGAAATCAACGTGAGACCTTGTGCTTGTAATCCAATGGTGTTGGATAATTGGAAATCTGATCGAAGGGATACTGTTGCTCTTCACAGTTAATTGATCAGTTATGATTCAGTTAGCAGAATTGAATCATGACTCTTAGATGGTTGGCGATTCAGTTGCTGATGCTTTTTCTTGGAGGTTCATAGTGTAACTGTGATGCAGGAGCATCACTGACTCATCAAGCGAGCCAGCGTGGAAGCGGAGGACAGCTGGACAAGCCAGCACAAATTTTGAAAAGAATGCTTTGGAATTGTGCGTGATCTTAAATGAAGTCATTTAAGAAGAGGTGCCTTTGTATATTGTAATGGACCTAGAGCGGATAGCTCTCGTCCTTTAGTAGATAGACGACATTTAATATAGTTAATGCAGTTAGATAGGAATTTAATTCTAGATTTGATAGATTTAGAGCACAAGAGGGAAAATGGATATAGACACCCTCATTGTTTCATTGTAAGATAATTCAGAAGCAGAAAGAGCAAGAGAAAGCAAAGAGCTGTGTAAGAACACGCATGTGCAGACATTTGAATTAATAGAAGATTTTTGATTCAAATTCATGGCTTGTATTGTTCTCTGTGTATTCGAAGTTAATATGCTCATGAATGTTTTCTTCCTGTCATACATATGCTTTTATATGTTGTGTATGTGATTTCATGGTTGAATTGAAGTCTGAAGGGGTGAAGGAATGAATTTCAATTGTTTCTCTATTTGAGACAGAGGATTCCTGCAAGGAGTACAGTCGAATCGTCCGCAAGGAGTGCGTTGACAAAAGGGTTCAAATA
The DNA here is from genome assembly GCA_900067695.1 of Picea abies. Classification (NCBI taxonomy): domain Eukaryota; kingdom Viridiplantae; phylum Streptophyta; class Pinopsida; order Pinales; family Pinaceae; genus Picea; species Picea abies. Next base: position 24,388 of record CBVK0102408670.1, on the reverse strand, counting down.
GAGATAGATTTGATTCTCATTTCCTCGAAGGTGCAGTTGGGAACAGGAGCCATGTAAGGAGTGCGCGGGCTGGTTAAAGGTCTCAGGGTTGCGAACCTGAGAAAAGCTTTGAAATATTGCTGCTGCAGGAGTGCGCAGAGTTGAGAGACTTCAACACTTAGACGTTGCTGAAGGTTTTCCGCAAGAAGTTTTCTGAAAGACTTGAGAGTCGTGAACAAGATCAGGAAGTATAGAACCTTGAGAAATCACTGAGGGGAGCACAGGGGGTTGGTTCCTTGAAATCTTGCAAGAAGAGTCATAGACTTGTGAGCAGGCGGATGAGTTTCTTGGAGAGGAACAAAATCGTTTCGCAGAATCATCGAAGGAAGAATGGATGGTCGAAATCCTCTGAGGAGATTTCACGAAGTTTCAAGGGTCGTTGGATCTTACGGAGGTGCAAGGAGGTTATAGTGAGAATGCCCGAAGGTTTTAAAGCTCAGGAGGGGCAGAGTCATCGATCCAAGTCACAAGGACCATCGGATCTACACGTGATATCGTGTATCGGGGATTCGCGAGTCGAGGCTCCAAATTTGTGCAAAAATAATTGTGATATCATGATTCGCAATATCCCGACGAGCCCAGAACCATTCATCAATTTGGACGCGTGTCAGAGGATTCGAAGAATTCAGAGTTGGGGCCTCGAAGATTTCAGAGATAAGCTGATCTTGTAGTTTGGAATCGCGATCTGCGAAATCCCGACGAGAGAGTTGGGTGGGCCACAACAGAAGTTAGTGGAGGACAGGTGGCGTACCATATCGAGGATCGGGAAAGGGAAATTCCCGAATCCATTGACATCAGGATTCATGATCCCGCGAATTCTGAAATCCTGATAGAAGGGACGGGATCGTTGAAAGGTCAACCCGCACGTGTGTGTCGGAGTTTCGGCACATCGGGTATCGGGAGTCAGTAAATCAAAGTGTTTGATATCGTGAGTAGCGAAGTCATGATAGAGCGGAAAGTCCTAACATGGTTAATGGAAAGTCAACATTGACTGGCCATCGGGTCTCAGGGATATGAGATCCCAGTGATTGACCTTGGACATCGCAAAGTTGCGAGTCCTGATTTCTCGATAAGTAAAGCAAGGGGAATCGTGCGAAGAGATCCGTGGGTCCAGATTTTCTCAATAGGGAAATAGAAGAGCTATTCAAGAGTTCTTCGGGCCATGAGAAGAGGAAGATCCTGTAAGAGCGGGCATGCCTACGGGTGCGGCTGCGCCAAACTTCTAGAAATGACTGATGGTTTCTTCTAGAGGACTCAAAGAGACTTCAGGGTGATCGCCAGAGAATATGAAGAGTCTCTAGGCATCTTCCAGTGGCATGAATATTGTTCATAGAGGCTATTAACAGATGTAAGACCATTGGAGCCTGGAACTGCAACAGAGGGAATGAGCTCGACTGTGACTGAGAAGACAAAGAGTCTTGACTGCTGGAGAGGCTATGGAATCTCGGAATAACACCCAGTGATGATGGACACATGGGTTTAACCGCCAGAGAAGATGAAGATTTGAAATGATGATCAGGTAGAGCACTCAACATGGGGAAAGCATGCAGAAGCATTGTGAATAGAGGATTAAAAAGATACACAAAGAGAATAAAAATGCAAAACAAAGAAGAGATTGGCTGCTGTTGAGAGTGATTCAGGCGTGTAGAAGGAGGTAGTGTGCATCAGCTGAAATGCACAGAAGAGGAATGGTGCATAGAAGGGACATGGCGCATAGAGCATAAAAGGCAGAAGAACATAAAGCGTAAGGAAGGTGTGCAGGGAAGACACTGATGCATGTAGAGCAGAGCAGTGTAGAAGAACATTGATGAGACCGATAAGCCATTGATAAATATTGTATCACTATGATAAATTTATATATAGAAAAATTTATATTTCAGGGTGGTAGGTAGGTGCTAGGGAGGACTGTTGTCCTCAGAGGTTCAAGTGGGTGCTTGAACATAGGGATTTGTAGCTTCCATCTGCCTGCAGCCAGAGAAACTAGGGTGGCCGGGTGGTGCAAGGGAGAACTGTTGTTCTATATTATACAGGTTGATGCTTGTGTGACTGGAAGTTGGTGCTTCCATCCAGTTGGTGCTGGAACACTTAGGGAGTTGTATCTTCCTTCTAGTGGGTGCTAGAGAAACCAGGGAGTTGGTGCTTCCTTCTAGTAGTTGGTGCTTCCTTCTAGTAGGTGCTAGAGAAAACAGAGAGTTGGTGCTCTCAGCAAGTTGCAGCTTGCAAAACAGAGTTTGTAGCCTCACAATGAGTTGGAGCTCATATGTATGATAATGTACAGAATGTAAAGATTACTTATCATACCAAGAAGAAGAGGTTTTTACCCTTTATGGGTTTCCTCAAGAAATATCTATCTCTGTATATTTCATATGTGTGACTGATGTCAAATATTCTATTTCTTACCTCCTTGCATTATTGTGATTGTCATTAAGTGCTCTGTAAGGAGTTTAAAATAAGCACAATTGTTTAAGCATGGTAACAACTAATTCACCCCCCCCCTCTCAGTTGTCCAATAGGTGGTTCATGTATTTTTGTGCCTACCCATCTTACTGCATGGTTTATTCTTGCACATCTTCTCGTGGACACTTCATGTAGCCTTTGTTCCTAGTTCTCTAAACCAGTGTCTGAGACTTTTGCACATGAAGTAATGCTTCGCCAACTGAGTATTCTGTCTGCAGTTGGGTTTACGTAATCCTTATCATGCGAAGTTTTTCTGTACAACTGGCCGATTTCCTCTAAGTCCAAACAAGTAGGTTCTAAAAACCTCTCCCCCTCTGATGGGTCTAATGGCACGATGATCCTGTAGTCTCCTGACTAAAATGTCATCTTCCTGGTCTTCAAGTTGATTATGGCCTGGTTGTCAAACACCCAGTCCAAACAAAGAAACGTTGGGTATGGTGTTGTACCATCCACTATTTCAATGGTTTCAAAATATGCTTTAGTGCATACCCCGTCCAGGTCTACTGTTACTCCTTTTAGTCTACCTATTAGTAAGACTCTGTGTTGGTTTGCTAGTTTTAGTTGAACTGGTGAATATCCTAATGTGGGATCTCCCATGCATTTCCATGTCTTCTTCGGTAATACATTGACCTCAAATCCCAAATCTAGTATGATGTCTCCCATGTTGAAGTCTCCAATGTTTGCATTCAGTCTGAACTCCCTACTTTTTCTTCTCCTAGTATGCAGGTGATTGACTGTTTTTTGTTCTAGTCTTCCTTCTGTCTCCATACTATTTTTTTCTAGTATGTTTTGAAATGTTTTCATAGATGATTGATCATTTAATAATTTTACACATGATTGCGTAAATCCTTTGATTGTACTTACTTGTCCCATGGAATGTATTTTGTTGGTATGATCCAATAACAAAGGTATTTCATATTCTGGTGCTTCCTTGCTTTGTTGCACAATTGAATTCGTCACAATGTCCTCCTTCTGGAATTCTTGTCGAGCTTGCTTAAATGTCTCCTTCTACGTGTTGAACTACTTCCTTGGTTCGACGTTCTTTTTCACCCATTGATTTTGTGCTAGTTCTTGTCGGACTACGTCGTTTCCTGTTTTAGCTTCTCCATGAGTAACTATGTCGATGTTCCATCCTTCATCCCTTGCTTCGACTAAGATCCACTGAACATTCTGGTTGTTCTGGTTTCTCTTTTTCTAAGTTTTTACTAATAGTGTTGGACATTCCTCTGTATCGTGGTCCGATGTGAGACAATACATACAAGTTGTTGGTGGAAGCAGACATTCTCTTGCATAATGTCTTGGTTGTTGAAAATTGTGACATACGACTGGTCCTCTACCTCATCCAAAACCTCCTCTCACTCATCCTCCACCTATGTATCCTTCTCGATATCCTCTCGACACATTATATTGAGGTGACTAACTATACTATGTGGTATTGTACTGAGGCTTTGCTGTGTTGTACTACGGTTGCACATTATTATATTGTTGTTGCACAATATTGTATGGAGATGGAAATTTATTAAACTGTGGTATGGCTTGCCCAATCATCATTTTGGCCTACACTCTATATGCATATGATGTCCTTTCTCACATCAACTCCATAGTTCTACAATCTTTGTCGTCATGGCCTACTGACTTACAAAAGGTGCAGTACAAACTCTTTGGGACTGTCTAATATTTTTTCATCATAGGGAAGTGGTATGGGTTGTGGCTTGATTTATTACAAACTTCACACCATAGTCCTCATATTGGTAATAGGTTTGGCATTTCGGCTACCATATACTGCACGAATGTTGGGTATTCATTCTTGTGGTGTCCTTCCATCCTACATGTAGTACACCAAACAACTTCTCGTTTATCCTTATTCTTATTCTGGTTGAGTTGGAATGCTAAGTTCTCCAAATCCTCCTTTAGTTCTTCAATAGTTGGATCTATTTATTGATACTGGTTTTCTTCTAGTTGTAGGGCTTCCTACAGAGCCTCTGCCTGCATCTGAAACTTTTGTTGTCACAATGGGTATTTTAAGTGTGGGAGTAGTGAATTAACAAACAAGTGTTGATTTTACATATTGTTCATGAGGTATTTCAATTTCCCCTTCAGTCACTTGAATCTCTAGTCGATATCCCATACGGATTCTCTTGGTTTCTGTTAGATTTATATCATCTCATTCATGTAGTGATCCTCTGATCTCAGCTTATAGAACTCATTTATCAGTAACTTTTTAATGTCTATTAGTGTCCTTTTCATCCTCGATGTACTACTTGCATCGAGACTCATGTACCAGTCTAGTACATGGTCTCTTAGCGTAATATCCAACTGTGCAAGTTTGGTATCTTCATCAGTGATCTTCTTTGCTTCCCAAATCTTTGCACAAATGAACAAGTGTTTCTAAGGGTCTTCTTCTTCTTCTCCTCAAAATTCTGGTAACTTGATGGTGGGATCATGTCCTGCCATTATGAATGCTAAACTACTACCTCCATGCGGTGTTGATACTTGACTAGTGTTGCCTGAATTGGATCCTCCAGTTGTTTCTCCTTGTGTAGATGTAATTCCTGCTGTCGGACTTCTTACAAACTTCAGTTGTCTAAATGGTGGTGTTCTCTTTGGTGTATTAGTCACACATGGGTTTATGGGTTCCACACTGACATTAATATGAATAGGATTGTTGCCTTCTCTTCCTGTTCTTGGACCTCTTGTCTTCCTCTCATATGTTGTGCGCAATATTTCCTCAATATGATCCATAACCTGAAGATCCTATACCTCTTCCTCATCACTCACCAAGACTTCCCTTGCGACTAAGGCTCTCTTCTTGGTATTCACCTTGTATTGGTAGGGTACTCCGCTACGGGTCTTTCCAGTTGTCTCCAAGATCCACTAGATCTGGTCGCCATCCATCATGATCAGTTCCAAGGGTTCCTCCTTCTTTCCCTTATCCTTTCCTTCCTCAATTTCTCCTCTTTTTGTCAGTGCTTCCCCCCTTTTCCCATGCACATAAGGAAATTTAGTGTTTTGACTCCATTGTCAGTGCACCTTTGTTGTATAATAGTATCTTAATAAATGTATACAACGATCTAATGTATCATCCTCAAGGTCCTCGTATAAATTCTTTCACTGTTGTGCTATACGACTTTGTTGTGTCAACTGCAAATTCTGTTATGAAACCTACCACAATACTGTCAAGCCAAAAATATACTGCGCGGGTGAATTTGTTGTTCACCTGCTGTAGCTGCTCGATCTGTATTAGGGTCCACTCTAACTGTTGAATACAATTCATTGGGTGGTTATACTTCAACCTTAGTATCCACTCCTACAATAAATGTGGGAAATCATAGAAAAAGACTTCGTGTAAATCAGTAAACAGGTATTTCTCAAGATATTTCCAGGGTGTTATTCTAGGGTTTCTATTATCTTTCTGTGCAAAATCCATATCTTTGGTTCTTGGACAAATTTCGATCTCTTATTTTGTGGGATTACATGGTCTCAACATTCCCTTCTAATGGATCATTGCTCTTTGCCCTAATATTTTATTGATCTGCCTCTGAAATATCTTCAACTTCTCTACTCAACCCTCTCTTGTTCCTACCAATGGAAATGAAACCATTTATTGGTTTTACTATTAATTACTCTTATGTTCTGACTGAGTTTGTATTGACCCAGGATTCATGTCTATTCGGGGTTCCAACAAAGCCTCTAAAACTATCGCCCCCCCTTGTAAACCAGAAGGAAACACAACACACAAAATGCGCTATGTAGTCTCACTTGAGATAGCTTTAATGGGTGGTTGTAAGACTCATGTGTTTACATCCTAATATTGAGTGCGAGATATGGGAGCTATAAATTGAACCATTACTATAAATAGTAAACACAATGTATTGTTATTAACGAATAAGAAGGAAATATAACAACTCATTCATTAAGCATAACAATAACTACTGGAGACAATAAATATATGCATGCATTCATCATATAACACAGATGTTTCCGTGGTTCACCCCCTCCTGGGATACATCCACAAATATTTGTCTCTCAGCTCTTTTATTATAGTTGCTCTGTTACTACAACACCACGCTCTTACAATCCTTCATAGTTGGGTAATATTTATATGAGGTGGATTAGATCGAACCAGGCTCCCTAGCCTGTGATCTAACACTCAATATCTACCCTCCTTCATCCTCTCTAGCTCAACAACTTATACAAAATAGATCATTCAACAAAATATCACATAGAGGATCACTACAATAGCTCTTTCTACATTAACAACTTATCTCTATCGTATTCTGACCCTTACGAAAAAACAACAACAACAACAACCTCCCCCCCTCCCCTATATGATACCAAAGTATCTATATTTATACGTTTTTTATCTCTTCAGCCTTTACAACACATTACCAAAACCCTAACCCTATCATCATTAGGTATTCCTTGAGCACACATGTTGTGCTTCCTTCCAGCTGTCTCTTTCCTCGTGCATGCTTTCTTTCCCCAAAATGCCTTACTTTTCTGCTTAGGCTTGCCTCATCTTTCTTTCCATTTTGGGCTGCCTCCAACAATAACATAAAGTGTTGTCTGTCTTAATTAACGAACAATGTTTTAAGGGATTATAAATATGTAAAATCAGCTCATATTTAAAATGTTGAGTAAGAACTTGTCACCTCAATAGGAAATTCCAAATGCATTATAATAAAGGTAACCATCTCTTAAAAGAAATGGCTCACCAAAGTTTCATCACAACGAAGGATCATTTACAAATCAAGACTTAGTTTACAAGGCTATTTCCACCAACAATATAAATCATAAGTGACTAACATTCAACACTATTTCACAATCTCTTAGGAAACAACATATATTTGAAATATAGAAGTTATGTAATTATTACCAAATCATAAAATCTATACACAACATTAATTAAAAACTTATCTACATTAACCAATTACCAAACCTTTCCATGGAAGAAAAATAGAGATAATGATCTGAAGTATGAAACAAATTTCCATGGAATCACCATCATGGTATGGGGAGTTGGGACAAGTGAAGAGATACATGGGAGATACGATTAAAACTATTTCCATCCTAGAATGTGTGACTTCCAAAGTGGACAAATACATGCATGACACCAAGGAGATGAGGGAGGTACTTAGTGTGCCTATGGACCAACATTGTTTTCCCTACATGCACACATGTGGGATGAGTATGATGAGGTGCATCCAATGGATCATTTTTCTCATGCATACAAGTTGACATAGAAAGAACAAGTTGTTTATTTTATTTTATTTTCTATTTTTTCTTAAAAATAACATTGTTACCATTTTTAGACAATTTGAATTTTAATAAATAGTAGGATTGACCATACTCAAATGGTCGATTTCTTTGTAAATAAATCTTGGATTAGAACAAGAAGAAATTTAATTCAGAAGCTCAAAAGGAGCCAAGGAAAATTTATCAAATCTGTGTGTATTCTTTCTCATGAGTGGATTTATCTACAGTGTGATTAAATTCTACAGGTGTAGAGTAAGAATGTAGATATTTTTCATTTATCTCAATTGATTAAAGAATTTTCTATGTAAATTTTGGTAAAACATAGTTTATTTGATAATTAGTTTCTTTTATGTGAACCTTGATAAGTATGCAAATATTTATACTTTTCTATCTTTGTATAAGTTTCTTTATGCATGCTAATTAGTTCTTGTTTTCTTATGTAGTATCTGATAAAAGACAAACTTTCATTGGTATTATTGCTTGAGAAATTTAGATTTAGATATTGCTTACTTACTATTTCTAAGGGTTATATCGAGCACATATTTCTTCAAAAAATATTTTTATTCAGTTTTATTCCCGCATTAGATAGGAATAAAACACAAGAAATGAAAATTAAGTAACAAAAAGAACAAATTTGAGCAAACCATTAAATCCCATTGAATAGTTGTTGAGCCATTAATATAGAGGATTATACTATACCAAACATGGAGGAGTCTAATTGGGCCTCGTCCTTGGGTTTAATCCCTCCTATTGAGTAAAAGGGAATATATCCCCTTCAAAAAACCTATCCTGAACCAACTCCTATGACCTAGTCTACGTGACATCTAAGAAGATCTGATTCGATATTTCTATTTCATATCAAATAAACTCGGATCAAATTTTTCTACCACCTCTATGTTTATACATAAACCCTGTGCATAGATCCAATCACTCACCAAAATCACCATAAGGAAGTGAGACCCATGTTTTCTCGGATGGATCCTATTAGTCCCTAAAGTTGCACTTGACTGTGAGAGGGCAAGCTAGGGCATCATCGGTTTATTGCAAAGTGTTTTGAAGGTTTTTATGATTTGGTTTTTTGAATAGGGTGGTTGAAAACTGACTCAAGGTTGTAACATAACATGAAAATCAAAATTAGAATATAGTATATCCCATTGACTGATTAAAAGGTAGTCACATAGATAGATTAGAACAATAAGAAAAAGAGAGGATGAAGCCTTCAATTTGTCAGCTTCACATAAATTCTTGTCTCAAAATATCATAAACAAACAAAACCATCATCTTGAAATCAAAACTTGAAAATAATTTCCACAACAAATTCTTTACTGTATTAATTAACAATCAAGAAACAAATGCATTGTAGTCTGAATAATGAACTCAAGCATGGGGAAAGAAAAACAGAGTAGAAAAGAGTGTCTAACCATCCATATGCCTTTACTATTAAGTGTCAAATAGAACAACAATGCCTTACAAGGAGTTTCAAAATAAGTCCTATGGATCTCCAATTTTTCAACCCAAAATAGTGTCTTTCATCTACTTACTTAAACGATCCAGAATATGTCAAATCCTAACTTCTAGCATGCTATTAATGACTAGATCTGATTAACATCCATCTAAATAGGGAGGTTAGCTCTAAAAGAGCATCTACATTCCAAAAATAGATATAGCTCAACAACTTAATTTCGGATGTTCTCTTTACAATACATTCGATCCTATAAAACAAGAATTAGTTCAATCTAGTCATGAATTTTGGGACATTTTCCTTTCACAAGTCAAACAAGTAAATCTTTCTTTGTTCCCTGATAAACAACAAAATTGAAAATGTGCAAAATTATTCATAAAACCTTTAGGGTATGATGACAGTAGTAGATTTGGCAATTTTTTGTTTGATATTTGTGGTAAGTACGATGTTATGCCAATAGAGTTTGAAATTCACTTCTTTGAGTTCTTTGAGTAATTATCTTTGCTCTCTTTTCTTCTTCTTGAAATATTGAATCTTTTCTTCCTGCCTGGCACTCCATTTTTCAACATGAGCCTTCTCCTTTTCTAGTTGTTTCACTATATTTTAGAGTTCTCTGATATTTTCTTTGTCAGATATGATGTTGACCTTAAATTTAGGGAACTCATTTGCAAGTGCAAGATCATTCAGATTTATGTCAACTTTAGGCTCTCTCAATTTAATCTAGTACCTAGAAACCAATCTTGAACTGTTCTCTTCATTTGAACTAGCTGAATCCATGGCTTCAGGCATGTCTGATATGTGGTCTCAATCGACAAGATGGATTTCTGTACTTCATGGACCCTACTTATACCTTCAACATATGCTTTAGCTTTTTCCAATCTAGTAGTAGCTTTTGTTACATGTCTTATAGGGAGTGAACCAATTTTCTTACCTCTTTTTGTTGGTTTCTTATGTAATGGAGGTCTTCTTGCCTTTTTCCTGGTACCTGCTTCAACATCCTCAGAGTGATTTTCTATAACTATGACATTTTCTTCTTTGATTGAGGGATCGAACATGGATTTGGACTTTAATCTGTATTTGTTGGTAACCCTAGTAGAATTCCTTCTAGGGTTTTGAGACACAAGAACACCTTTATTCTTTTTCCTTTTGACTGCAGTGCCTTTCTTACTGGTTGATGGTGATTCATGCTTGACTGTAGTTTGAATATCATAATTTGAATCTGAATCTTCTTCCACTTTAATATCTGCCTCAGAAAACATTTCTATTTTTGGATCCAATTTTGGTCTTTTACCTCTGTTGTTCCTCATCACCCTAATAGCAGGCATTTCTTCTTTAACAGGGGCTTCATCAACTGAAATATTATGTTTCTGTGTAACAACCCTTTTCCCTTTTCCTCTCTTCTATTTGCTGGACTGTGGGTCAGGATTCAAGGATTGCATGAGACAGCTCTAGGGTTTCTATATTTCTATCAGAGCAGACACGACCAGAGTCTTAATTAGGACCCGATGAAACATGCTACTCTTTGCATTGGAGGGGTGTGACTATGCTCTTTTTGACATCTTTGTCAAGATTTTGAGTAGAAAGTAAGGCAGATTTAGAGGATAATCTCCATTTAGATGCATTAATAACCTAATGTGGTAGATATAAATTAGGGATAATCTACCTTTGCAGGTGATATACCTGTGGATAACAATTAGAGTAGTGTGTCATTCTGGTCTGATCCAGCTGTGAGGAACTCCCTTTCTCCAATTCGGGTTTTGCTTATCTAGAAGTAAGAATAGATTGAAAAAATTTGTAACTACATGATCCTTCTTCCACCATCATTCTCCTCCAACCACCAATCTGCAAGCTTTGGAAATTGTTTGTTCTGTCACCAACATTAACAACTTTTCAATCTCCACTTCAAAACCATCGAAGTTCTATGCAAACACCATAGAAACCTATTCGGCGTGACCTTGGAAGGTGGTGAGGAATTCAAACCAACCAACATCTCTGAACCTCTGAGCCATCTGAGGATAAGCTTCGAGAAGTTCAGCACCCTTGGGTTCTAATCTGACCACTTGCATGATTTTCTTAGGCGCCATGAAACAAGCATGATGTTACAAATGGCACTGCTTGGATTCTGAATTTGCAACCTGCAGTTGTAAATATATAACAGTTCTTCCAGGAAAACACCTACGCTTACAACTCATCAAAATCAGAACGATGAGTGACAGGTTCAAATAATAATCTCTGGGAATTGAACGATTTGAAATGAGTCCTTTGCAGGTACAAAAAAATCCGATCATGTAACAATTTGAATCACAAAATGATTTAAGAGATATCGTGGGACACGTGCAAATTCTTAGTCCACGATTTGTGTAATCATAACGAAATCAAGGTGGCAGGCGCATATTAAGGCATGATTATATTTGCGCTACAGGAATAATGTTATTCCAGTAGTGCTATTAATGACAAGAAGAGATTTGAATTTGCAAAATTCAAATAGGCATATGAAGTGACACATCATTTAAAACCATTTCTTAAAACTCCAGACTTAAATAAATTATCCAAAAAGCTAAAATGAAAATCATAACAAGCTGAAAACAAGGATTAAAATCAAATTAAAGATGCCAATGAAGTGCAGGTAGGAAGGGTTTAGTATTAGGGTTTCTCACTAATCAAAAGAAAAATTAAAAACTAACACTGGCTCCTTCTGGGGATGGAGTTTTGATAATAAACTCCAAGAACTGTAGACCAGTGGTTTTTCCTTTATTTCTGATTCACTGGTCTCCCTGCATCTGTCATTCTTTATTCACAACATAATTGTAAAAAACAAGTGCACTGGGTATATGGAGTCTTTATTGAAAATAAACCTACTGTACAAACTAAAAACCTGATGAGTCTTTAGAGAAAACAGTGTTTGAAGAACCTCCCATTCATTGGGCCTCCAAAATTTTCTGTGTCATCCAAATTATGCAGGAGAAAAGTATTATTGTCCATTACCTTGGCTATCCTGAAGGGACCATACCATAGATTATCAATCTTACCATGTTTTTCTTTATCCTCTCTCCTGGAATCCTACCTTGACACCAAATATCCTTCATTAAAGATATATTTCTTAGTTCCTTTGTCAAATGTGGCTTTGACTTTGCTCTCGTGAGCAACAACTTTCTGATTCATCTGTTCTATGACCTGCTGAACCTCAATCATATGAAAAATTCTCCTTTGGAGATCATTAGGTTCTTCTAACTCTTCTTGTAAGAACTTTAAAACTGGTAGGCTTAATTGAGTTGGAAGACTAGCTTATGTCCCATATACCATTTGGAAAGGAGAGTTTCCAATAGACTTTTTGTTGCTGATATGATATGCCCATAGGGAAAACTTTAACTTGGAATCCCATTTTTTTTTATTTTCTGCTAGTAGTTTTTTTATAATCCTTATCAAAGTTTTAATGGAGGACTCTTGTAACCCATTCCCTTGGGGGTAGTAGGGAGTATAATGAACCAATTTGATACTATACTTATTACATAATTCAGTCATGGAATTGGATATAAAGGCTTGTGAATTATCAGTGACTAGTTTTTTAAGACAACCAAACCTGGAAAGAATATAACCTTCAAGAAAGTCCATGATTACCTTTTCTGTTGCATTCCGAGTTGGAATTGCTTTGATCCAATTCATAAAGTAATCAGTGGCTGTAAGAATCCATCTGTTCTTTCCTAAAGATGAAGGATTGATCTCCCCGATGAAATTTAATGCCCACTGTTGGAATGGTCCATGGGTGATGATTGGTTTCAGAGGCAAAGACATAAGTTTCTGCTTTCCAACAAATTTCTGACAGGGTTCACATGCCCTGACTTGAGAAAAAATATCTAAGAATAGAACTAGCTAGTAATATCCTTCCCTAAGAATCTTGAAGGCAATAGCCTTCCAATAGTGATGGCCTCCACACACACCATGATGTAGATCATGAAAAAATTGTTCAGCCTCTTTTTCATCAACACACCTCAACAAAAAACCATTAGGGTCTTTCCAAAATTAGATTTGATCAATAATGCAATACTTTACTACTCTTAACTTTAATGATCTGAATTTTGATTTATCCACCTTTGGGGGAGATTGAAAATTTAGTAGAAAAAACACGATATCTTTGTACCATGGTGAAGAAACATACTTGTTGTTTACCTGTGAATTTGTTTCTTCAATTTGGAAAGAAGGATCTCGTGTCTTGTCTGAAAGATGGTACAACCCAATTGCTTTGCAATTAGATTCTGTCATTAATTTGGCAAGTCCTTGACCTTTTATCAGCTGAGTAGGATTTATGGTGATATCATACTCCGGGATTTTTGTTATTCATTTCCCTCTCTTTCCTTCACAGTCAGTCTGAACCAATATTTCTTTGACTGCACTGCCTGGGGCATAAGCTGTAACCTCAAATTGAAGGACATATACTCTAAAGGACTTCAAATCCTTTACCAGGGCATAAGCCTATTTCTCCATTATATCATACTTCAATTCAGAGTCTCTGAGATTTTTACTAAAGAAGGAGATGGGCTGCTCATATCCTTGCTCATTTCTTTGCAGAAGAACAACAACTATGGTGTTTTCTGATGCAAATGAGAAAATCATGAATCCCTTGGAGTAATCTGGACTAATGAGAACATGGGCCTGAACAAGAGCCTGCTTGATATTTTCAAAATATTATTTAGGTTATGGCATCCACTTAATTTCTGCATCCCTTTTCAACATGTCAGTAATGTATTTGATCATCTCTGTGAAATTAGGTATAAACCTCCTTAAGAAAATAATTTTACCAATGAAGGACTGAATAGACTTCTTGTTTCTTGGAATGTCTATCTGTTGGATAGCCTTTACTCTTTCAGGATCTATTTTAATACAATCAGGTGAAACGATATGTCCTAAAAGGTTTCATTCCTCCATAGAAAAATGTGATTTTTTAGGATTAAGTGATATACCATACCTCCTACATTTCTCAAAAGTCTGTTTCAAGTGTTGTAAATGTTCTTCATTAGATGTTGAAAATACAGTGATGTCATCAAGATAAATAACTACAAACTTGTCTTTTTCACCAATAAAATCAATGTCCATAGCCCTCTCAAATGTGGCTCTTGCATTCATCAATCCAAAGGGCATCTTTTCATACATAAAAGTGCCCCAGGGGGTGGTAAATGCTATTTTCTCTTTTTCCTCTTCCACTAATGATATTTGATTGTACCCTGAGTACCCATCAAGCATAGAGATCCTCTTTTCTGCTACAACTCTTTGTAAAATATGATACATTTTTGGTAATGGATAATTGTCTTTCAAGGAGCACTTGTTCAAATTCCTGAAGTCCACACAGAGCCTTATCTTTCTATTATTCTTCCTAACAGGTACAAGGTTGGCTACCCATTCTGAGTATCTTAGTGGCACTATGATTTTAGATTCTAATAACCTTTTCAACTCTTTTTCTATTATAGGTAATAGTACGGGATTAAATTGCCTGGGCTTTTTCTTAACAGGTTTAGACCCAGGTTTCAGAGGAATTTTGTGCTGTATGATCTCTGTATCAGAAAATTTCAAATATTCATAAGACCAAGAAAATATATCTGGATATTGCTTCATCAATTCAACATACTCTCTTCTATGTTTTTGTGACAACTTTCTAGATATTTTGACCAACCTGGGATTTGTATCAAGACTGATGTCATAGTCCACTACATCAGTTTCTTTTGTCTGAATAACAACCTTCCTGGAAACATCATTTTGATCAAATAGTCTCTCTAATGGAACTAAAAATTTAGGCAGATGGTTTGTCTTTAGTCAATGATTTTGTGCCCAACAACATTATCTTGAAGGATGTCTATAGCATGTACCTCTACTTCACCATCTTCATCATCCTAATCTATTGAAATGTTAGAAAAATCTTCAATAGTTTTCAAGAATCTTTGAATTTCCTCATCATCTTTAAAGACCTCCCAATGTTTTATATTATCTCGTATTGAGGGTCTGTGTCTGGCCTCAACTTCAAACTTCAGATTAGGGAACATTGGAGTTTTAAAGTTGCTAGTTGCAAGTGCCAAAGAGTCAACCTGCTGATTTAAATTTATGTGCACTAAAGTTATATTGAATGCCAAAAAAAATTATCCACATAATCCCACACCTCATTTCTATATTGTTTCAACATTTTCTGTTTGGTTTGATATTTATTTTTGATCTGGTGAATAATTAGTTCTAAATCTCCAAAAACAAAAAGCCTATCTATGCCCATATCTTTAACATCTTTCAAACCTAACAACAAGGCTTCATATTCACCGATGTTATTCGTGGTGTCAAATTAAAGTTTATATGACATAGGAATAACCTCCTTGGTAGGGGAAATGAAGACAATCCCAGCTCCAGAACCCTCTCTAGAACATGTTCCATCAAAATACATTTTCTAAACAAAATTATCTTCACTTTCTCCAACTGCAGTTGTTGTCTTCCTAACTGATACTTCTGCCATCTAATCACTCATATGAAAAATAGAGGAACCAAGATCATATTCTACAACATATATAGGATGATTAGTGGGGTTTTCGTGATCACTTACCAAATAATTCAGTCTTACTTCTCTGTATAATCTCTATTGTTCCCCACCAAAAATAGGTATGGTTGCATACCTAAGATCCATCTGTAGAGTACCACCTACCTTCTTGGCCCAAGATCTTGAAAGAAGCATTCCAAATTTTGGTGGTATGTCATCCATAATAACATCTAATACCACACTTTTCATAGGTAATTGGGAAAGAGTAACAACCACATCTTTCATAACTCCAAGGCATTTGAATTTCTTGGAGTCAAAAGAATATAGATCATGGTATGGTCTAGTAATATCCAACCCTAATTCTTCCATCACCACCTTAGGCATGACATTATGTGAGGCACCATAATCCATTAGGAAGTTATGAAATATCTTGTCATGGACATTTAGTGAAATGTAGAATGGAGGAGAGGCATCAATTATGTCTTCAATATGAGGTCCAATAGTTACAATAGAGTTTTCATCTTCTAGATTGACTGTATATGAAAAGGTAACCTAAGATGGAGACTATAGAGCCTTGAGGACAATCTTCCTAAAGGGCTCTGTTTTCATGAGCTCTAGCAAAGGCACATAAATCTTGATTTTGTTGATTTCATGTTCTAAATTGAAAGAAGAAACATTATTTTCTGGTTCTTTTATATCAACAGTACTAACCTTGGCAGGTTGCTTCAATGGTTGATCAACCTGAATCTTAGGAATTTCTTTAATGATTCTTGTTTTAAATGGAGTACCGACCTTCTTTGTGGAAATAGGTGTATCCAATTTAGGTGCATTTGAACCAGATCTGAGATTGTATTTCTTCCTTTTAGGTTCCTTTTGGACGATCTCATTTGCATCCCCTTCCTCAAACTGGTTTGAAATCAAAGCATCTTCATAATCCTACTGTGTCACATGCATAGGAGATGATTTAGAATAATTTAGATGAAATGAAAGGTCGTCTTCTGTATCATCTTCATCCTCCTCCTCATATACTAAATTATTATGGAAAGGAGTAAAAACCTTTTGATCATCTTGATTTTTTCTTTCCCTTGGTAAGATTTGAGATGCATTGTTTGGCCTCCTGAACTGATTTTGATTTTTGTATCCACCCTCCTATGAAGATCTACTGGGTTGTTTTTGTTCCATATTCAACCTTTCCATCTCAGATGTCAAATTTTTCAACATCTTAGGCATTTCATCCATCTTAGAATCAGATGTTGTATTAGAAGATGAAGGAAACTCTTCTTTTTTCTTTTTCCTATCTTTATCACTCCTAGAATTCAATTTGTTTGCTGCTAATATGTTTGATTCTACCTCGATAGTAGTATCTTTCATCAGGAAGAGGGTAGCAACCCTTCTTTCTCTAAGTAACAAGGAAATTTCAGCATCGAAATCATTGGCAAAAGTGATTTTAGATGATGTCTCTGAAGGTTTAATCTCATCTGGAATTTTACCATACATTTGGTTGAATCTTTTGGTAAAATCAGGTATTGATTCACCTTGTTTCCTTTTTAAAGCACCAAATGCAGTGTTGTAGTATAAAAATTATTTCTTGTCTCCCCAGTGTTTAAGAAAGGCATCATCCAAGGCTACAATATCAACAATTGAATTAGGTGGCAAAATTCTGAAGCACTTTCTTGCTTTACCATTTAAACTCTGCACAAACAATCTCATCCACACATCTGCTTGCTCTACATTGAAATTGTCTACAAAACTATAAAATGAACTCAAATGCACTTTAGCAGTAACTACTCCATCTCCATTAAATCTGGGCAAGTATCTCATATAATCATTTGGTGGAAAGGCAAACATGACTTGTGGGAGGATCAAAGGGGCATACTTCGCTGCAACAATTTCATCCATTTTGTTTGCAACCATATTTTCTATCTTTTGTGTTTGAGTTTTGGGAGTAAGCAAGATTAGTGGTGTTGGAGGTGAAACTGTCCCTTGTGTATAACAACTTAATTGTACTGTCATTGAGTCTTGATCTTTAGCAGATAGGGATTTCTCTTCTGGACTATGATCAGATGATGGGCCAAGAAACATAGGATTCTCGAAAGAAAAATAATGTGATTTAAAATCTTCAGAGGAGAGAGATCCAAGAGATGAAGAGGGTGTTTCTGGTTCACTTTTAATATCTATTCTGTGACTTGTCAAAGTTTCAGTCACAGGAAATGTGTTTGAATATTCATGTTTAATGAGTTTAGGAAGTATCTTCCACTGATCTAGATTTAATTCTGAGAGAGTTGAAGGGAATGAAATTGTAGCAGGTTCAACAATAGGTTTGACTTCACTTTTAGGAATCACCTCCTCATCTTCTTGGGTTTTGGTGATTTCATAGGACTGTCCTTGAAAAATTTCTGAAGACAATTTTCCCTTTGAGAGAGAAGAGTGTCTAGAAACAACCTTAGGTTTTCTTAGTAACTTTTTAGGATTTGGAAATGCTACAACAAGATCAAGATATGGATTTTTTATGGTTACTGGTCTCTTAGTAGATGATGAAGAAGTTAGAGGAGTTTTAGGTCCTTTACCTTCTCTTTTAGGGGCCAAAATTACCACAGAGGAGTCGTTAGGTGAATAATCATAGTCTTAAATAATGTCCAAAATCTTGTTCACCATCAAGATTTGAATCTAATATTGTCATTTCCCAGGTAAGATATCTTCGTTTCTTCATCCCCGACAACAACACCAAAAGATGTTAGTCCCTAAAGTTTCACTTGGCTGTGAGAGGGCAACCTAGGGCATCATCGATTTATTGCAAAGTGTTTTGAAGGTTTTTATGATTTGATTTTTTGAATAGGGTGGTTGAAAACTGGCTCAAGGTTGTAACATAAAATGAAAATCAAAATCAGAACATAGTATATCCCATTGACTAATTAAAAGTTAGCCACATAGATAAATTAGACCAATAAGAAAAAGAGAGGATGAAGCCTTCAATTTGTCAGTTTCACATAAATTCTTGTCTCAAAATATCATAATGAAACAAAACCATCAGCTTGAAATCAAAACTTGAAAATAATTTCCATAACAAATTCTTTACTGTATTAATTAACAATCAAGAAACAAATGCATTGCAGTCTGAATAATGAACTCAAGCATGGAGAAAGAAAAACAGAGTAGAAAAGAGTGTATAACCATCCATATGCCTTTATTATTAAGTGTCAAATAGAACAATAATGCCTTACAAGGAGTTTCAAAATAAGTCCTCTGGATCTCCAATTTTTCAACCCAAAACAGAGTCTTTCATCTGCTTAAACTATCCAAAATACCTCAGATCCTAACTTCTAGCATGTTATTAATGACTAGATCTAATTAGCATCCATCTAAATAGGGAGGTTAGCTCGAAAAGAGAATCTACATTCCAAAAATAGATATAGCTCAACAACTTAATTTTAGATGTTCTCTTTACAATACATTTGATACTATAAAACAAGAATTAGTTCAATCTAGTCATGAATTTCGAGACATTTTCCTTTCACAAGTCAAACAAGTAAATCTTTCTTTGTTCCCTGTAAACAACAAAATTGAAAATGTGCAAAATTGTTCATAAAACTTTTAGGGTATGATGACAACAGTAGCTTTGGCAGTTTTCTGTTTGAGCTTTGTGGTAAGTATGATGTTATGCCAATAGAGTTTGAAATTCACTTCTCTGAGTTCTTTGAGTAACGGTCTTTTCTCTCTTTTCTTCTTCTTGAAATCTTGAATCTTTTCTTGCTGCCTGGCACTCCATTGTTCAACATGAGCCTTCTCCTTTTTCAGCTATTTCACTATCTTTCAGAGTTCTCTGATCTTTTCTTTGTCATATCTGATCATGACCTTAAATTCAGGGAACTCATCTGCAGGTGCATGCTCATTTAGATTTATGTCAACTTTAGGCTCTCTCAATTTAATCTAGTACCTAGAAGCCAATCCTAATATGTTCTCTTCATCTGAACTAGCTGAATCCATGGCTTCATGCATGTCTGATATGTGGTCTCAATCTAAAAGATGGTTTTCTATACTTTCAAGGACCCTACTTATACCTTCAACAGATGCTTTAGCTTTTGTCAATTTCGTAGTAGCTCTTGTTATAGGTCTTGTAGGGAGTGAAACAATTTTCTTACCTCTTTTTGTTGGTTTCTTATGTAATGGAGGTCTTCTTTCCTTTTTCCTGGTACATGCTTCAACATCCTCAGAGTGATCTTCTATAACTATTACGTTTTCTTCTTTGATTGAGGGATCGAACATGGATTTGGACTTTAATCTGTATTTGTTGGTAACCCTAGTAAAGTTCCTTCTAGGGTTTTGAGACACAAGCATGACTTTATTATTTGTCCTTTTGATTGGAGTGCCTTTCTTACTGGTTGATGGTGATTCATGCTTGGATTTAGTTTGAATATCATAATCTTCATCTAAATCTTCTTCCACTTTAACATCTGCCTCAGAAAACATTTCGATTTCTGGATCCAATTTTGGTCTTTTACCTCTGTTGTTCCTCATCACCTTGATAGCAGGCATTTCTTCTTTAACAGGGGCTTCATCAACTGGAATATTTTGTTTCTGTGTAACATCCCTTTTCCCTTTTCCTCTCTTCTATTTGCTGGACTGTGGGTCAGGATTTAAGGATTGAATGAGCTAGCTCCAGGGTTTCTGTATTTCTATCAGAGCAGACACGACTAGAGTCTTAATTAAGACCCGATGAAACAGGCTACTCTTTGCATTAGGGGGGTGTGACTACACTCTTTTTGACATATTTTTCAATATTTTGAGTAGAAAGTAAGGTAGATTTAGAGGATAATCTCCATTTAGATGCATTAATAACCTAATGTGGTAGATATAAATCAAGGAGAATCTGCCTTTGCAGGTGATATACCTGTGGATAACAATTAGAGCAGTGTGCCATTTTGGTCTGATCCATCTGTGAGGAACTCCCTTTCTCTAATTTGGGTTTTTCTTATCTAGAAGTGAGAATTGATTGACAAACTCTATGACTACATGCTCCTTCTTCCACAATCATTCTCCTCCAACCACCAATCTGCAAGATTTGGAAATTGTTTGTTCTTTCACCAGCATTATAAACTTTCTGATCTCCACTTCGAAACCATCGAAGTTCTATGCAAATGCCATAAAAACCTGTTTGTCGTGACCTTGGAAGGTGGTGAGGAGTTCGAACCAACCAACATCTCTGAACCTCTGAGCCATCTGAGGATAATCTTCGAGAAGTTCAACACCCTCGGGTTCTAATCTGACCACTTGCCCACTTCTCTTAGGCACCATAAAACAAACATGATGCTACAACTGGCACTGCTCAGATTCTGAATTTGCAACCTGCAATTGTTAATATATAACAGTTCTTCTAAGAAAAAACCTGCACTTATAACTCAACAAAATCAGAATGATGAGTGATAGGTTCAAATAATAATCTTTGGGAATTGAACGATTTGAAATGAGTCCTTTGCAGGTACAGAACAATCTGATCATTTAACAGTTTGAATCACAAAATGAGTTAAGAGCTATCATGGGACACATGCGAATTCTTAGTCCACGATCTGTGTAATCATAATGAAATCAGGGTGGCAGGCACATATTAAGGCATGATTATATTTGCGCTACAGGAATAATGTTACTTCGATAGCGCTATTAATGGCTAGAAGAGATTTGAATTTGCAAAATTCAAATAGACATATGAAGTGACACATAATTTAAAACCATGTCTTAAAACTCCAGACTTAAAGAAATTATCCAAAAAGATAAAATGCAAATCATAACAAGTTGAAAACAAGGATTAAAATCAAATGAAAGCTGAAAATGAAGTGAAGGTAGGAATGTTTTAGGATTAGGGTTTCTCACTAATCAAAAGAAAAATTATAGACTAACAGATCCATTCCACTACAAGTGCATCTCCATATTGGTATGCATTAGTCCTACTGACTCCTATAGAAATGGTCCCATAGTTTGAAATAAGATGGAATATAGTTTCATAAGAGACTCATGGTCATGGTGGGGATCAATCTAATGTAAAATTAGGAGCAAAACTCTATTTTGTTTCCATGTCTTCCACACCTAGGAAGCCGATGAGTGTGCCCTTGCTCATAGGTTTCTTTCAAGAAGCCCATGTGCAAGTTATATTCATTATTAATTTCTCCTTTGGTAGAATGTGGACGATTGAACCATATGAAGAATTATCCACCCAATACTCTTAGCAATGGTAATCCTAGTATTCCTATCACGTTCATGATTTTACCTTTTTGATACTGCAAATTTGGTGATCAAAATAAAAATGATTGAATAAATTTGATATTTACATAGAGAAATTAGAACATATAGACATGATACAATTTTGTAAATGAAAACACATCCAATCCTCTGTGAAAATTGTAATAGATTTAGTAAACAACACACGACTGTATCTAGAAAAAAAACTATAGGAATATTAAACTTCTTTGCAAATTTTGGAACCCATTGGAGGAAGGAATCATAAAAAATGGAATATATATTGTCTCCTTGGGTGTTTATCCTCTCTATGATATTTTCTAATATGAGTCCTTACATCCTACATAACATGTGGAGGACCATCTTGACGTCCTTTAACCAATTGAAATCCAAAGGAAGTGCATCTAATATTGTTTCAAAATTAACTTCCATAGAGGATTTTGATGGCCCATGCACTGCATATTGAACCTGTATCATGCACTCACAATTGGATTCAATCATCATAAAATATTACCTCCTTTTTCTTTCCCATAGTGAAGGATGAGTAAGGAAAAACACTTGCATTCTCTTTTGAATATGCGATAAAAAAATAGATTCTTATCACTAAGCCACCCCAGCCAAAAGATGCCACCTGGGAGCCGACCACCATTATGCAGCGATTTCTCCATCTCAAGCCTTGAGGACAAGGTTGTTTTTTTTTTTGGGGCTAACCCCTCACATAGGTAGAATAATATATTTTCCATGTAATAAAGGTTGATATTAATAAGGACTGGTAATAAGGAAGAATAAGTCAAATGTAAGAAGACCTAATAGAAACTTCCACTTCTAGAAAGGTCTTCCTCTAGATGGTTCTTTTGGTAGATGTATTTAGTATAAATATGAGTCGAGGGCATGATAAATTTTTCTCTTGAGAATTATTATAATAGAGAGTTACTGTGTTGGAGGTTTCCCCCTTCGAAGAGGCAAGTGAACATTGGTTCCTATCAATAAAGGTATTATTTTGGTGTTGTGGTTTCATATATTGTGTTGTTCCACTACTATTCTTTGCAATATTTATGTTTTCTACTATTATAATAGATCCGGTACCTTACACATGGGCCATGCACTAAGCCCCAAATTGATAAACAAATTGTATAGAAGGAATTGTTGGTCCATAAGAGGGATATATGGCCAATTTCATATGTTGGGATTAGTTGGGATGGGTCACATGGTTTAAAACATGGTTTGGGGCCAAAAACCAAGGACATGAGCATAAACTAATGATGTTAGGGTTTATGAGCCATAAATAAATCCCTAGAACATAAAAGAAGCCTAGATAAATCATTATTTGACAAAGATCAGGTTTATGAGATCAATTTTAAGATTTTCACACAACATAGATGGGTATCTTGCCCAATCCAAGGTTCAATGATAAAAACTAGGGACTTACAAACTAACCATTACTTATGGGGCTCATGTGTCATGCATGGCCCCCATAACATTACATAGTACCTATATAAGAAATTTTAGGCCTACAAGTGGGATACAAGTCAAACTTCGTTGTTGGGATAAGTAGGAGCATAGGACCCTAGACTATAGCATAAGCCTTGAAAATTGAATTATTGGTCAAAATATGTATATATGGGCCTTATTTCAAGGTTTGGTCACACCTCAAATGGGTCTTATGGCCCAAGACATGGTTTGTGGCCAAAATATAGGGATTTTCATGCTAACCATTACTTTTAAGGCTCATGGGAAATGCACACAGACCTCGGCCACTACACAAAAACCATGGACTTGGGCCCCAAATAATGTTGTTAGGGCTCACAAGCCATGACCCTAGAGCCTAATAAAGGTCCTATTAAAATAAAATTTGGTTAATAAGAGATACATTGATCTAATTTTAAGGTTTAAGCATAGTTGTTAGGGCTCACAAGCCATAGCAAGGTCGTATATCCTAATAAAGGTCCTCCTAAAATAACATTTAGTTAACAAGAGATACATGGATCTAAACATTTGGTTAATAAGAGATACATTGGTATAATTTTAAGGTTTAAGAATAGTTGTTAGGGCTCACAAGCCATAGCAAGGCCGTAGATCCTAATAAAGGTCCTACTAAAATAACATTTAGTTAACAATATATACATGGATCTAATTTCAATATTTAAGACATAGCACGAATGGGTTTCTTGAACTAAGCTATGAATGAGGGAAAAGCCAAGAACTTAGGTGTTATCACTTATTTTTTTAAAGCTCATAGACCATGCACATGGACCTCTTTCACGATTAACAAAATAAGCCAAAAAGGGTTACAGCCAAGCCAACACACTAAATTGGTGCATGAGACCCCCTTGTTTATGGGACAAGGGAAGGTATACATACCCTACCCCCCTCTGGATTTGAACCTGTGACCTCTTAAGAGGAAACACATGTTCTTAACCATTAGACCCACTCAAGAT